>PJAB01000616.1:0-23028 GCA_002887195.1 Chrysochromulina parva | reverse complement strand
ACCTGTTCGAGCGCAAGGTGACCAAGGACATCATGGTGGACCCGACGCCGATCGTCAAGGGCGTGCCTCTGCCGCGGCGCCACTCGAACCTGTCGTGGCTCGATGCCAAGGGGGCGTTCGTGACGTGCCAGAGCGCCGACGATGCTGACGATGATGCCCAGATGATGACCTTCGACGAGTTCGTCGTGTGCCTCGGGCTGTGCGGCCACATCAAGTACGAGGAGATTACGGAGATGAGCCTGCCGCAGCGCGTGGACGGCATCATCGCCAACTACCTGGGCGAGAAGGACGAGCACGCGGTGATCACGGAGGCGGTCGCGCCTCCCATGGAGCGCTTCACGCCGCCCTCGCTCTCGAGCGGCGTCGACAGCAGGTGGCTGGCAACTTGGCAGAAGATGGACCTGTCGCACGTCTTCGGCTTCCCGGCGTGGGAGAAGGAGGTGTACGGGCTGCTCGAGGGCTCCATCAAGGAGCTGCGCTCGATCTTCACCCAGTACTCCAAGGTGGGCACGGCCGGTTCGAGCTCGGCCCACGCCGCCGAGACGATGCAGCAATCGGAGCTCATCAACCTCGCGCTCGATTGCGGCATCGCTTCCGAGGCGTTCCCGATGGCGCGCGTCATCGGGATCTTCGAGCATGCCGACCAGGAGGACGCCCTGGGCATGTCGATGCCCAAGCCGGCCAAAGGTGAGAAGCGCGCGAAAAAGGCTGGCGATGGCAATCTGGAGCTGCACGAGTTCCTAACGGTGGTCGTGATGCTCGCCTTCCAGCGCGCCAACCCTCGCTTCGGCGAGGTGGGCTACACCGACGCGGCGGCGGTCGCCAATCCGCTGCCCGGCTGCCTCGAGGCGCTGCTCCGCAAGTCGCTGCTGCAGAGCGCGAAGCGCGATGGCGTTGCGTCCGTCAAGGCGGCGATCAATGACGACCCCGACGTGCAGGTGGCTCTGTGGTCGTACAAGGCCAACCTGGCCAAGCGCTGGAAGCTACTCACCCAGGGCGAGAAGGTGCTCTCGATGGATGCATTCCTCGAAAACCTCTTCGACCGAGGCATCATCCGCGACCAGATGGTGGCGCCCACGTCCGCGGTGGTGGGCGCGACACCTCCTGCGGTGCACCTGAACCTGTCGCTGCTCGACGCCAAGGGCGCCTTCGTCACCGCGCAGAAGGATGAGAACAAGCAGCCAGGGCAGGCCCGGACGACGGTCGATTACGACGAGTGGATCGTCTCTCTCGCGCTGTGCGGCCACATCAAGTACGAGGAGGTGGGCGCCATGAGCCTCGCGCAGCGTGTCTCGGGGCTCATGGCCAACTACATGGGCGAGAAGAACGAGGTGGACGTGCTGACCGAGGTGCTCATGCCCAAGATCGAGCGCTTCACCGGCTATGGCACGGCCAAGCCGCTGCCGGGCCAGGACCTCGCGGCTCACTCGCTCTTCATCGAGTCATGGAAGGCGCTCGACCTGAGCCGCGTCGTCGGCTTCCCGGCGTGGGAGAAGGAGGTCTTCCTGCTTCTGCAGCCCATCTTTGGGCAGGTTGCCGACGTCTTCTACTCGTACGCCAAGGCCGTGGGCGCAGGCAAGGGCGTCGCCTCAGCGAAGCTAGATGAGACGCTGCAGCAGAATGAGCTGGCTTCGCTCGTGCGCGACACCGGGCTTGCGACGGACACGTTCCCGCTCGCGCGTGTCAACACGATCTACGCACAGATCACCCCTGACGATGCGCTCACGCTGCCGGGATTCGTGACGCTGCTCGTGATGCTCGCCGTCGCGCGCGCCAACCCGTCGCTCGGCACCGCGGGCCATGAGAACGCCGTTGAGGTACCACTCCCCGGCTGCCTCGCCACGCTGCTGACGAAGCACGTGCTCGTCGGCGCCAAGAAGGCGAAGCAGGCCGAGCTCAAGGCCGAGCTCAAGACGAAACTCGATCTCAAATCTCTCTTCAGCTCGTCGCGAGGCCCGCTGCGCACGACGTTCGAGGCCGCGTGCCGCGCGCGCGAAAAGTCGCGTTCACTCTTCGGGTCTCTCGTCATGTCATGCCCGACTCTCGTGGCTGAGATGAAGGAGCGCAAGGTAATCGGCGCGCGCATGGTGAGCCCCGCCTCCGGCGGCGCCGACGTCGAGGCGCAACTCGCGGTATCCGACGTGGAGCGCGCCTTCGTCTCGTGCCAGCGAGGCGACGGCGGCGACGAGGGCAACTCGACGATCGACTTTGAGGAATTCCTGCTGTGCCTCGCGCTGTGCGGCGCGGTCAAGTACCAGGAGGTGACGGAGATGAGCAACGAGGTCAAGGTGGCGACGCTCGTGGCCACCTACCTGGGCCAGAAGGAGGAGGTGGCGGCCACGCAGGTGGCGGCCACCTCCGCGGCGGCCGCGCGCGTCGACCTGTCCAGGGTGGAGGGGTTGCCTGGCCAATCCGCGGCCGAGCACGAGAAGTGGATCGCCACATGGAGAAAGATGGACCTGTCGACGCTCTTCGGCTTCCCTGCTTGGGAACGCGATGTCTTCGACGTGCTGCACGCGGCCTTCGTCGACCTGCTCAACTTGTTTGAGTACTATTCGTATTGTGGCGACGAGGCGGGCGGCGCAGCGGCCAGCACGATGCAGCAGACGGAGCTCGTCGACCTGGCGCTCGACTGCGGCCTCGCAACCAAAGACTTCCCGATGACGCGCATCGTCTCCCTCTTTGACGTGGTGAACAGGTCGCGTGGCGCGACCGACAGCGATCTCGAGCTGCACGAGTTCCTTGAGCTGATGACGGCCCTCGCCTTCGCGCGCGCCAACCCCAAGTTTGACCCCAAGGCGCGCGGCGGCGCGCCGACTGTCGCCTTGCCCGAGGCGCTCGCGGCGCTCGTCGACAGCCAGCTCTCGCGCACAAGTCACCTGGAGCGGGTGCGCCCCAAACTAGGAGCACTCCTGGCGGATGTGCCCACCACGGCGGTGCTCCGCGTGCACGAGGTGGCCCTCCGCTCTTTTTTCGCCGACGCCGTGCCCGCTCGGGACGGCCTGATGAGCGAGCGTGCCTTCTTGCAGCAGCTCTCGAGCGTCGGGCTGATGAAAGGTGTCATCGTGAAGTTGCCGCCGCCCATTGGTGGCGAGGCGCGCTGCGACCTCACGTGGCTGGACGCGAGCGCCGCCTACCAAGCGTGTGTGCCGAGCGAGCTGGGCATGCCTGTGAAGGAGTATGCGAAGTGCCTCGCCCTCTGCGGCATGCTCAAGTACCAGCACTGCTCGCCCATGACGATCGTGCAGCAGGTGGCAGGCTTCCTTGCCAACCTCGCCGGCCGTATGGACGAACACGAGGTGCTTAGGACCTCGCTCTCCAGCGCTGCCGCGCAGAGCCCGCGCGTGAGCAGCAGCAGCCACACCACCGCCATGCCCGCGCCGCCGCCGCCGCGGCCGCAGCCGACGGGAGGAGCGACCGCAGAGGGTGAGCCGGCACAGCGCGAGCCGGCGCAGCCGCCCCCCAGGGCGCTCCCGCCGCGCCCGCCGCCTCAGGCGACCTCGCTGCCCGACGCGGCAGCCAAAACCGCCAAGCCCGAGGTGCCCAGGACAGCGCCCGAGGTGCCCAGGACAGCGCCTCCACGCGCGCAATCGCCACGTGGCGCGCCGCAGCGAGCGCCCTCGCCACGTGGCGCACGCCCACCTGCCAAGGCCGGGGTGCCCGGTGTGCCCGGGGCGCCTGGAGCGCCCGCGGCGCCCGGAGCGCCCGCGGTGGGAGCTGCGCGTGGTGCGCCGCCCAAGCAGCAGGCGGCGAAGCGCAGCGCGAGCCCCGCACCCAAGTGAAGCAACGGTCGAGCCGGAGACGTGGCAGGTCTCCTGATGCATGCGTTGACAGGACGAATCATGTGTGGTTGACATCAGAATCGCCGAGTACGAGACGGCCAAGCGCATGGTATGTGTAGCTGTGGAGCATGTGGAGCCACCCGACCAGACCGGTGCGCGGTGTGTGCTCCGGGGGACCGCAGTGGGCTCACGCGCCGCGGACGTGCGCGGTTGTCCCAGTCGACTATCCCGTAACAAGAACGGCACGGGAGTATGTCGTGAGCGATCGTTGTGTTCACAATGTTTGAGCGATCCGATCGTGCTCCGGCCGCGTGTCCGGTGGACCACGCGGTGTACTAGAGAGGCTCATTGAGAGGTGTAAGTAGTTCGTATGGCGGTGCGGTGCGATCGGGATCCGATCGTGTGCGCGTGGCGGGACGATAAAACGTGAGTCGTACTTCGCGCGCTACGACCCCTAAGTGCACACTATGGCCACGTGTATGGTTCCTTTCTGACTGCCCACTTAGCGCTGAGCCCAGTCTGTGGGACGCCCCAACGAACCCCGACCAACCCGGCCCTCCGCGCCGCGCGCCGGCGCGGCCATTTCGTCCCTGTCAGACGATCGGCTTGACGGCGGCCATCCAGCCGATCCGCGGCTCGTCGTCCTGGAACAGGAGCAGCTGCTGCCCCACCGCCGCGCCCCGGCAGAAGTAGTGCTTGCAGTTGGCAAGGGGGCCGCGGTCGAAGGGGTTGAAGAAGCTCCCGTCCGACCTTCGAAAGTGCGCGTAGCGGCTCTTGTTGTGCCGCTCGTTGGTTGTGAGGTTGACGAGCACATTGCGCGTGCGGCAGTACCAAAAATACGTGAGCGGCAGCGCGACGAGGCCGGCGAGCCCCGCGAGGGCAATCCGCATCCCCACAGCGGTGTGCACGCGCCAGCCGGGCAGCGCGGCACACCATGTGGGGAAGTTGGCGCACACCCACGAGGCTGGCGAGGGTGGGCTCGGCATGCCGCCCGAACCCACCTCCTCCTCCAAAGGCCAGCCCCTTGCCTGCTTCAAGCCCAGCGGCTCCAGTGAACCGTTCGCGTCATTCAGCTCCGCACCTTCCCCCGGCGCCAGCGCTTGCATCATCGCCTTCCATGCCAGTGCGCCCATGTCGGCCGCGTTGGCGTCGTCGCCGTCCAGTGAGCAGTCATAGGCAGAAAGGGCGCCGAGGGCAAGCAGTGCCCACAGATCAAGGACCAGAGCACTCACGAAGAGGTAGAACTGCACGCGGTTGCGCAGCCCGATGCAAGCTCCGAGCCACGGGCAATGATGATCGAACTGAGCTACGCAACGGTCGCACGTTCGGCAGTGCTTCGAGCGCAACGGCTTCGGAGCGCGGCAGGAGTGACAGTAGTGCACACTCCCCGTGTGCCCGAGCGGCGTGATCGCCTGCGGGATGGGCGCGTTCGAGAATGCGAGCGGCGCCTGTGGCTCCTCCTCGGCGGCGCCAGTCGGCGGGGGGGCCACGAGAGGCCCTGCCGTGAGCCTCGGCTGCACGCCGGCCACGTCGGCCACGCCGGCCATGCCGGCCACGCCGGCAGCTGGCTGCTGCTCAGGCCGCGACGGTTGCCGCTGTGCCGATGCCGCGGCCGCCTGCTGCTGCTGCTGCTGGCGTTGATCGTGCTGCTGGCGTTGACGCTGCTGCTGCTGTCGCTGCTGGCGCTGCCGTTGGCGCAGGGAGGGCGAGTTGCGGGGCAGGTAGCCCGGGTTGCTCGCGCTCGTGACCACGCCGCTGACGGCCACGAGTACGAGGAGTGTGGCGAGACCAATGGTCACGCCCGCGTGCTCGATGCACGGCAAGCAGTAGAAGCTGGCCATCGCGTGCGTGAGCAGCACGAAGCCGATCAGGATCGCCGGCTGAACCCAACGGCCACCGCCACAGCAGCACGAGGCTCGGGCGGCGGCGCGCTCCTCTGCGCGCCTCAGCCCCGCAGCGAGCTCGGCCTTGCCACGCGCCTCTGCCACCTCCGCCGCGCTGCGCCCCTCGGAGTCGGCATCGCGCGGGTCGATGTTCGCGTACTTGAGCAGCACTTCGGCCAGCTCGAGCGCCCTGCCATCATTGACCGTCGAGAGTGCCGTGTAGTGCAGTGCCGTGCGACCGGCCGCGTCGCACGCGTTCGTCTCGCGCGTGACCAGGACCAAGCGCGAGAGGAAGTCGGGGCCGGTCGACGCTTCGCGGGAAGCGAGGTGCAGCGCAGTCTGGTGCGTTGGTGTCGACGCATCGGCGTCGGCGCCTGCACGCAGCAGCAGTGTGAGGGCGAGTGCCTTGCTCTCGTCGTCTGCACTCGAGGTGGCAAGGTGATGCAGGCAGCTCCAGCCTTGGCCGTCGTGCACGGTGGCAGACGCCCCGCGCACTAACAGCACTTGAATGGAGCGCAACGCCGCTTGCCTGGCCGCGAGGTGAATCGGCGCGAGGCGCATGTCGTCACGCCAGGAAGCGCTCTCGTCGATAGGGAAGGATGGGTCAGTCTCGAGCAGCATGGAGAGCGTCTCCACGTCCTCACGGTCGATGGCCGCGAGGGCCGCGGCGACGCGCGTTCCGTCAGCACCGCCACTGCTCCCGAATGAGTTGACCGGAAGAGCCATTGTTCTTGTGCCAAGAGTCGCGCGAGGCTACCGGGTATACCCGGTGTCCTGGCTCCCCCGGTGTCTTACCGGTAAAAAGACACCGGGGGGAGCCGGGACACACACGAGACACCTTACCGGTACAGTGTCCCGGCTCCCCCCGGTGTCTTTTTACCGGGAAGACTTTCGGAAATTAAATTTCCCAAAGTCGCCGCTGATAAAAAAAGGGTTCACACGAGTCAAGGGCTGGCATCGGCCGTAACGAAAACGGTGACGCAACGCTCGGTACGCCGCGTGCATGTTCCATGTTTAGTCATCATGTAAAATCATGTACGGTGTACGCCCCGGCCGGCCGCCTGTGTTCCCGTGTGCCGGACGATGTGCAATTTGGAAAAAAGAAGATAGAAGTGGGTTCACAAGTTGAGCGGAATGATAGCGTTTCCGGTCCCGGCTCTCGACCTCAGACTCCATGCACACCGGAACCAACACCTGAACCGCGCGGAGGTTTCACCGAACGTACCAAACGTGAAGTGGTGCGGTTCTCATGCCCACAGTTGCTGAGGTCGTGTGAGGGCTGCTGGTGGAGCACGGTGCTCCTAATGATTTCGGGCACGAGGAGCGCTCGCACTGTCCACGTCGAGTAGCAGGATGTCGCCCTCGCCGCCGCCCTCGTCAAGCAGGACACCTTCATCGGCAGCCCCGACGGGCGTACCGCGCCCATCATGGTGCCCCTCCCGGACGGCGCCGCCGCCCTGCCTGCGCGCGCGCGAACGCGAGGCATCCGAAGGTGCCATAGGCGGCGGCGGTGGCAAGAAGTCCTCATCACTCGACGAGTCCAGAGGCACCGTCCCTTCCACAGCGGAGCGCAGTTTGAAGCGGCGAAGTTCGTCCAGGAGCTCTAGAGCCTCTTCCTCCACGATCTGCGCGTCGCTCGCACTGGTCTCGGCCGAGGGGGGGGCGCCGAGGCCGCCTGCGCTGCTGCTGGGGGTGCGTCCCTCCGCCGCGGCCGCCGCCTCCAGTTGCCCAGCGATCTGCGCGTCCACCGCCGCGCGTCGCTTGGCCCGGAGCGCCTGCGTGGGGTTGCCACACACGAGCACACCATCTCCATGGGTGAGCAATGACGATTCATCGTCGCCGCCGCCGCTTCCACGCGAGCCTGCCGTGGTCAGGCGTGAGCCCGCCGTAGTAAGGCGTGAGCTCGCCGTGTTCAAGCGTGAGCCCGCTGTGCCTGGCCGGCCGGGAGCAGCGCCGTGAAGGCCGGTGCCTCCATGGGGTGGGTAACGAATGCCGCTTCGACCACTTGAAGGGCGTGAGACGCCGGCAGTGGCGAGGCCGCGGGAGGCGCTCGCGGCGGACGAGGGTCGGGAGGCCGACGCTGACGAGGGCCGACGCTCGCGGCCCGTACTCGAGTCCGGAGGGTCCGTACTCAAAGCGCTGCTGATGCGATGTCCTGAGCTGCTCCCGCCCCACGAGCGAACCGATCCGCCTGGGGTGGTCGAGCCGGTGCCCTCGGTGGTGGCGCTCTGAGGCCGCTGGATCCCCTTGAAGAGGCCGCGGTTGCCCGCGCGAGGGCTCTCCGAGCCATCGCCACCTCGCGACGAGCCTCTCGATGAGGTCCCGCGACTGCCGCCCGCTTCGCCCCAGCCGGCTGCGACTGTCATGTCGTGCTCCATCGCGAGGGCCACGCGCGACTCGACGTCGTACGCACGGAGCGCGTCCGCGTACTTGATGCCATTACGCACCAGCTGCAGCTCGCGACGATCGAGCTGCGCCAGCAGATACGACAAATCCGCACCGTCCTCCGTCGCATCGTCCGCGGCGCTCGCCCAGCCGGCACACCCCGCCTCGTCAGAGGCATGGGCGTCATCCACGTCCACCGCCGCCGTGGCCGCCGCCGCCGTTCGCGAGGCGGGGTCGGCCGCTTCACCGAGCGCCAGGTCGTCCAGCAGCTCCAGCTGCGGCAGCGCTTGCTTCACCTGCGCGCGGTAGCCCGCACCCTCAGCAATCGGGTTGCCCTCGAGCGTGAGCGCGTGCAGTTCGGCGCAGCCGCTCAAGTAGGCGATCTGGGCGAGATCGGTGACCGCGTTGGCTTCGAGGTCGAGCACCTGCAGCCGATCGGCTTCCATGAGCGGCGAGAGATCCTGCACCTCGTTGAACGCAAGGTAGAGCTCCGTGAGCGAGCTGAACGCGCCGATGCCCTCAAGCAATCGCAAACCCGAGCGCGCGAGCCAGAGCACGCGGAGCTTGGCGAGGCCCGTGCCGAGGTCGCGCAACGTCGAGATGTTGGAGCCATTCAGCCGCAGCTCGCGCAGGTTCGGCACCTGGCGGCCAAGCTCCCCGAGCGAGTTTTCGGAAGTGTCGACGGTGAAGGCGAGGTAGGCGACCGCCTCGAGGTCGTCGCACTTGGCGAGCTCGCGGATGTGCTCATCGGGCAGGAACTCCTGCGCTGCCTCGTACATCATGTGTGTCGCGACGTCTGGGCAGTGCCTCACGCCAGTGCAGCAAGTCGAGAAGGTCGCCAACGGGGGCAAACACCGCTGGCGGGCGTTTGTTATTGAAAAGCAAGTCAAGACAAGTTTTATGTGTGTCCCGCACGCAATTGCCGAGAGGGCATCCTCCGGCACCATCAATCGTCATCAAACACGACAGCCGCTGACGCTCGAGATCAGTCGAGGTGACGTCGCAATGCTCAGCGTCCTCCTCGCCAGTGCATCGCTGTGCGCAGCCGCCTACCGCGGCGTGCCAACGCCAG
Organism: Chrysochromulina parva; assembly: GCA_002887195.1. Taxonomy (NCBI): domain Eukaryota; phylum Haptophyta; order Prymnesiales; family Chrysochromulinaceae; genus Chrysochromulina; species Chrysochromulina parva. Next base: position 13,906 of record PJAB01000616.1, on the reverse strand, counting down.
CCCACCAATTCGTCCCAGCGTCCACCCACCGAACTTGTGGCCGGTGCGTCGCGTGCGCGCAAGCCGAGGCGAGGCCTACCGCGCCTCCCGGGCCGCCGCCGTTCACGACAGGGTACGAGGCTGTCAAGGAGCAGCCCTTTGACGGCTGGTTCGCCGATGCGGCGGCGACTTCGCCGGCGCCAAGCTCGCCCATGCTCGCGCCACTGCGCGCGGCCGCCGCCGCTGCGCTGCCGACCATCTACTTTCCGGGCCGTAAGGACGAGCCCTTCCGCCGCTGCGACCTCTCCTCATTGCAGGCGTCGCGCCTCGTGCCGAGTGTCGCGAAGGACGCGTCGGCGGCGGCCGCGCTCGCTATTTGCAGCGACGCGGACAGCGCCGGAATGCGGCTTGTGCTTGTCGACGGCGTGTGCAGCCAGGCCCTGAGCGACCTCTCTGCACTTCCAGAAGGTGTCTCTGTCGGCAGCCTGAACACGGCGAGCGGCGCCGCGCTCGACGGCGCGCTGGCGGCGCTGCAGGGCCCGCTGCCCGAGAGCGGTGCGAACACAGCGGCCGCCATGAATACGTTGCTGGGCGTGTACGGCTTCGCCGCGCTCAACCAGGCGAGCCTTGCGGACGTTTGCGTCATCAACGTTCCCAAAGGCGTGACGATCGAGCGGCCGTTGCACGTCGTGCTGCTCTCGAGCGGCGGCGTGGCGGCGGCGCCCATGCAGGCGCCTGGCACGGAGGGCGCAGCGCCGGTGCTGCCCGCCAGCCATCCGAACCTCCTCGTCTCGCTGGCGGAGGGTGCTTCTCTCAAGCTGGCGCAGCACTACTTTGCATGCGACGCTCAGGGTGCGTGCGTGCCCGTACCGCCGCGCTCACGCCTGCACCCCGCGCGCGCCCACGGCGCTTGCGCACCCTCCGGCAGCACCCCTCCGTTGGAAGACGCCCTTAGCCCACGACGGCGCCCTTAGCCCCTGCGCGGCGCCCAGTCCAGCTCTCCTCTTGCCACTGGCGCGACCCTTGCCGCCCGCATCCCTATCACGCGCGTGGGTCGTGAGTGTGCTCGCCGTCTCCGCGCAGCCCCGTACTTGTGCAACGGCGTGACCCGCGTTCAACTCGGTCGCTCTTCGACACTGCAGCACTCGTACGTGCAGGAGCAAGGTCGCATGTCGATCCACTTCGACTCGGTGCTGGTCGACGTTGGCGCCGGCGCGTCGTATTCGAGCACCATGCTCCAGTCGGGTGGCCGGATCGCGCGCACCAACCACCTCGTCGAGCTCACTGGTGAGAAGGCCTCTTCCAACCTGCGAGCGCTGTCGATGGCGGCCGAGGCGCAGCTGGTGGACGTGCACTCAAAAGTCGTGCACGTGTCCGGTGAGTGCACAAGCCAGCAAGAGCAGCGCAACGTGGTTGCGGGCCGCTCAAGGGTGGTCTGGAAGGGCGCCGTCGTTGTGCCGCGCGGCTCGGACAACACAAACGCCAAGCAACTGTGCCGCACTCTGCTGCTCTCCGACGATGCGCGCGTCGACGTGCAGCCTACTCTCGAGATTGACACAGATGAGGTCGAGTGCACGCACGGCGCGACCATCTCCGATCTGGATGACGAGATGGTCTTCTACTTGCAAGCGCGCGGCCTCTCGCGCCCCGATGCGCGTGCGCTGCTGCTTTCCGGCTGGGTACGCGACGCGCTCGCGCTCGTGCCCTCGGAGAGCGTCAAGCAACGGGCGGTCGCGCGCGCTGCCAAAGTCGGCGCCGACTACGACAAGGAAATACGCCGATCGGGGCTCTCCTCCATCTGATCGCCTGTACTACAGACGCGGGGCGGCACTGCGGCACGGACAGCGGGGAAGCGGGTCGATGACGAGCTCCCAGGTCTCGATGAACTCACCACATCGACTTTGAGTTGTGGGATGATGCACAAGCAGAGTTCGGGTCTCCTGGTGGGTAGGATCGTTGTCGTCATCGCCGATCCTGTCACATCTCCGTCGTACCGCCGACATCACCGTTGTGGGTCAAAATCGGACGGATGCCGAGCGTGACGGCGCGCCGGACACCCCGGACTCAGTGTGCGCCGCGCGTGAAGCCTATGGCCCTATGCGATTAGCCCGCGTCTGACGCCGTGTCGCCACTATACACTGCGTACACTCACAGTTATCAGTTTTACACCCACCCTTCAAACCGGGGGCGGTCCGAGTCAGACGGTCCGTGAACTCTCAGTCTCGAGTCTCGCACTGGTCACCTCCCCGGCTCGCCGCGGCTGCGCCGACCGGCCAGAACGTACTCAACGTTTCCGCTTGCGCTTCCTCGCACACCACCGCGTTCATCTCAGTACTGACTTCACGTGTTCTAGATGTAACCCGTACCAAATGCATACTTTTCAGAGCTCCTCCATCTCATGCGCGCCGGCCTCACAAGTAGGCGCAGCAGCTGAGCGAGCGTGCGCTCACCCTCTTAGCGCCGCGCGCGACGGCACGTTGCGATCTCGACGCCGTAATGAGCACTCCACTCTTCCGAGACCTCGCAATGGTCGTACTTTTCCTCAGAGTCCCACTCTGAGGTATGGGACGTAGCGCAGATGAACTGATATGCCAACGCATTGTCGGCCGTTTTGAGGAGGACGCATGCGTCCATGATCTCCTCCAGAGTCGGCAGCCCAAACAGCACAGCATTCTCAAGTGATGGAGACTCTTTGAGAGACGGATGCGTCATGCCGGTCCATTTCTTGTACGCGGTAGGCCCCATCATGCCTGGCAGCACGTGCTTATCCCATGCAGTGAGAGCGCACATGCCGACAGCGTAGCACGCGAAGCCTGTGAGGATACTGCCATGATGGTCGAAAAAGCCTTCATGGGCAGACATGATGCCAAATGACGGTGAGGAGAAGCGGAGCGGGTCTGTGGCCGTCAATACTGCGGGAATCGTATCGATGTTGAAGGCGTTGATCGGAGTTGGGAGCACGAAGATGACGAGAAACAGCATGTGGATGGACGGTCACGCAGACGAAGCGCACGGGCGGGAAATAAAGAAGATTTGACGAACACTACTTGTTCCGAAAAGAACGAAAAAGCTACACATTTAACGGGGTTTTGGCCGTTATGGAGTCGGTTTCATGCTAGTTTCATGCCATCTCGTGTTACATGTAACGACCTGTGGCGAGTACGTTCGCGAGTTTGCGAGTCAAGTGCTCAACAAGTGCTCTACAAGTCTACATGTATACATTGTACTGTACATAGTCAACAATTCAAGTCAAGTCTATACATAAACAACAGACAACCATACGGAAGCCTATCGAATGTGCTCCGGAGTCCAGCAGTGTAGGAACAGGGCGAGTGTGGTGTGGGCGCGGAGATAAGGAGAAGGCGCAACAAAAACCATACATACCACCGATTCTGTGGCCCTGTTATGATGTGTTGTCGTAGACGGCCCCGTCGGTCACACCTCCGTCCATTGCGATAGAGGCCCTCGTGCTTGGGGGTCCGGAGAGTGTGCGCGTTTGTGTTTCACAGCAGCAGCACCATGACATTTCGCCTCGGAAGTTCCGACGGCGATGACTGACACTGCCAAGGCACTCGCGATGGCCTCCACTTTGAAAGGCATGGACGATTCCAAGGTCGAGGTGGACGACGAGCAGTCTCCGCCCACTATCGCCGCCGGCTCGCCAGAGGAAGCAGCTTTGGTCTCCAAGCTCAATGAGGCGCTAATGGAGAGTGGTGTGATGACACGGTGGGAGGCGTTCAAGGCGGTCTCAAGGTTCAAAGACCTGCCTACCATGTGCTTGCGTGGCCGCAAATATGACGTCAGTCGTGCCGCCGAACTTCTGCCGCGCTTGATGGGAATGATAGAGGAGATGAAGCTTGAGACAGAGCCAGGTCGCCTCCACGAGGACCTTGCAACACGGAAAATACTCGCCATCAGCACAGAAGACAAGAGCGGCCGCACAATCATATGGGTGCGGTTCCGCTTCCATGATCCAAAGGTCAGCCCTGCAAAGGACGTGGCGCGGCTTCTAGTGACGACGATGCTCTACGCCCTACGGAATCCCGATGCACAGCGCAAGGGCGTGTGCCTTGTGCACGACATGCGTGGCATCCAGCTGCGCAACCTGGACTCGAGCGTACCGCGCCTGATCTTCACCACGGTCCTTCCGAACTTGCCCATCCGCGTTGGACGTATCATACTCTTCAATCCGCCCTGGGTCGTCGGCCGCGTCATACTGCCGATCGTGCTGACCTTCATGTCGTCGAAGCTCAAGTCGCGGCTTGTCGTCATCAACGGCAAGCCGGAGCCAATCTTCGAGTACGTGTCGCGAGACAACCTTCCGACCGAGCTGGGCGGCTCCTTCGAGGTCGACGCTGAGAAGATTGTGGCGAACGTGATGTGGCCAATCATTTTGGCGAGGGCGGCGATCGAGGCAGCTCCCGCGAGGCCCGAGGACCATGAAGAGCCTCCAGCGGGCGGGGCAGCGGCTCCGGCGGCGGCGGCCGAGCCCGGGGTCGAGCCCGGCGGAGATTCCGGCTGACTCCAGGATCATCGGAGGGTACTCGACTGCAGAGGGTGCTTTGCTCCGAAGCACAGCCGCCACCTGGATTCCACAGGAGAGGCTCGAGCGCCGCCACAGCGGTGGTCTTGACTTGCCTGTTGCGGTCGTTCTTCGTCCCCCCCCCGGCCGCCGCCGCCCGCCGCCCCCGCGGCGCTCCCCGCCCCCGCGGCGCTCGTGGGCGTTTTACGTTTTAAATTTTCTAAAAAATCGTGAGCGGTGGGGGTATGTTGTATACATGTTTGTCATTACACGCCGTATCGTAACGTCTAACTCCGTCAAGCGACCGGGTCCGCGGGCGGTTCCCGCGGCCTAGGGGTATGGGTAGCATGTCGCGCCCCGACCTGAGACGTACACCGGATGATCGTCACGATGCGGTTGGGCTTGGGGTGGTTCCAAACGATGACGAAATTTGATTTGCCATGTTCTGTGCGTACGTCAAGAGCTCCGCCGCTTTCACTCAGCTTTGTACATCTTGGTGCCACCGCTCTGGTGCTTGCTACCCGCTGAGCCACAGCCGGGGCTTCCACCGCTGCCAGGCTGCAAGGATTGCAAGGCTCGGCGCGGACTAGGGGAATCATAGGGTGAGAGGCTGGCCGGTACACGAGGCAGATCCCGCCTCGCAGCTGGCGGAGGAGTAGCCATCATCCGATCCGTCCCCTCTGCCCTGTCGCTGAGAGCCTCGCCGGATGGCTGCACCACGCGTTTGCCTTTGCGCGGCGTGCGCTCCGAGGGTGGTCTCTCAGTTGTGCCCCGCTCAGGTGCCTCGCCCAAGAACGCCTCGCGCGAGCGCGCGTCGACCGAGCGCGTCTCGCCTGCATGCGTGTCGACCACGCAAGCACCCTCGGATGAGGAGGTGGCCTTGGCGAGGCACCGGGCGCCGTTGACCGAGCGACGCGGCGATTGACGAGCGGCGCGGCCGAGGCCAACGGCCCACTCCACCGCCAGCTGGATCTCGGTCAGGTGCGCAAACGCGCGCTGCGCGCGCTCGAGCGCCGCAAGTGTCTCCTGCGAGCAGAGCGCCGTGAGGAGTGCAGGAGGCATCGCTCCAGAGCCCTCGAACTCCTCCTGAAAGGCGAGCAGCATCCGGCAGGCCGCGCCGACGATGCCCGCGTGCTCCGCGTGCTGACGCACCGCGCGGAGCACCTGCCGGTGCGCTGCCGTCGCAGCGAGCGCCTCGCACATCGCGCGCCTGGAGCCCACGGGAGCGCCGCGCGCCGAGCAGATCTCCGCGGCGAGGTCGCACAGCGCGTGGATGCACATGGTGGCCCCCTCGGAGGCCACCGTCTCGTGCTGGCGCAGCCCGGCGCACAGTGCCGGCAGCACGCCGGCCGCGACCAGGTCCGCGCGCAGACGGCCCTCGGCGTTGGCGAGGCAGACGAGGAGCCGCGCCGCAGTTCGGAGAACGAAGGCCCACTTCGCATGCACCTCCATCGCATTGATCACCACGGGCACCACGGAAGCATCCCGCACGCGGTTGAGCAGCTGAGGCAGTGTGTTTTGCTGCGAGGCGTCCACGACGGCGCGGCAGAGGCGTTCGCAGCCCGCGCGCTGCAGATCGGCGTCTTGCGGGAAGAGCATCATGAATTGGGTCACGGAACGCACATCTGCGCATGCGAGGCTGCTCATGTGAGAGCGTTTCGATCCGATCGCGCGCAGCGCCACGCGGCGCACGCGCAGGCACAGCGGCGCCGGATGCTCGCGCATGAGACGCGCCAGTTGGACCGCCGTGATGCCGCGCGAGCTCAGTGGTGCTCCATCGAGCACCAGCCGCACCGGCGACGTGACCTCCACGATCACATCACCCGGCCGAAAGTCCGTCTCGGGCAGCGACAGAGCGGGTGCTGGCCCTTCGGGCGAGAGGAGAACACCTCCAGGGCCAACGACGCCGCCGCCCAGGCGGCCGGAGCGGGAGCTCGGCGGCGGCTGGGCGGAGAGCACGATCGGAAGCAACGCTCCGGCTGCGGCGACAGCCGACCCGCTCTCGGCACCAAGCAGCGGGCGCATGTCGAAGCCGTCGTCGAATTCGTAAAAGGTGACGAGCGGCCGCGCAGCCGGCGCGGCTGCGAGCCACACAGTGCGGAGCGTGTTCTCGCCCTCGCCGTTTGCTCTACAGCCGCTGTCCGCCTCCCCCCCGAGGACGGACTGCGCGTGTGAGGGCGGCGGCGGCAGCGCGTCGGAAAAGGGACTTGAGAGGCCGACGGTAGCCGCGGAGTGGCACGCGATGGGCGCCGCCACGGCGGGCGGCGTGCCGAATGGCGGCGGCGGCGGCGGCCCGGCACCGGTCCTCACGAGCCTGAGCGCGTCACCCACTGGCGAACGCATGGAATGGCCCTCGAGGGCAGAGCGCGACGAGGGGTGCGGCGCCGACGCGGGCGCGGGCGGCGGCGCGGGCTTGGCGTGGGTTTGGCTTGGTACGAATTTGACGGGGAGCGTGGCCGCATCGGCGTGGTAGTATGGCTCCCACGTGTCGAAGATCGTGATGAAGATAAAGTAGCCGATGGTAAGGAGCCATAGCATTCCCAGTCCCGCAGCCATGTGCCAGTCGTTGGCGACGACGACCGTCGATGCGAGCGTAACGATGGCCGACCAGAGCGCGCACGTGAGCAGAGCCGAGCGCAGCAGGCGCACCGAGCGCACGTTGCAGCACGCAGGCTGTTCGTCATGCTCGCGCTGGTTGTTGACGTGCAAGAAGGCGATGAGCATGATCGCGCACATGAGAAGATACACAGAAGGGGGAACCGTCGAGACGAGAAGCGCCGAGCACGCAGAGAGGGCGAGCTTGCCAATGAGCATGCACGCGGTGAAGCGCACGTGGTACGACACCTCGCCGGCCGACTGGCGCTTGCGCTCAAAGTGGATCATCACGGGGTAGAGGACAGCGAGAGTGACCACGGACGCGCCCGCAAAGTGCCAATGCTTGCCCTCCCAGCAGGCGACCGTGGGCATGCGCACCATGTGACCCGAGCGTCCAAGCGAATCGTACTGGCAGTTGAGCACTGAGAGCATGTTCATCAGGATCGGGAAGTGGAGCAGCGCGATCGCGGCGAAGGCAGCGCACACGCCCAGGCCGATGGCGACGGCAAACCCCACGAGCATGACCACGACCAGCGACCAAAAGGCTGCGAGCCCCGCGCCGAAGACAAGTACCGGGGCGATGGGCACGAGCGCCATGCGACCGAGGCACGCCGGGCGCAGGTTGCGTGCACAGTAGACGAGCTGCTCCCCGCGGTTGCGGCACGCGTGCATGATCTGGCCGTGCGCGCTCAGCGCGCTGAGGCCGGTCCGCCCGATCGTCTGCATCACTAGTACCACGGGCGACGCCATCGTATACTCTGACGCGTCCTCGGCCGCCTCGCCCTCCTCCGGGCCGCCTGCCGCCATCAGCGACGAGGTTGAGGGGCCGAGGTGGTGCGTGTGAGGGAGGTGCCCCTTCTTGTCGTCGCCCTCGTGCGACGACGACAAGGAAACGAACGGTGCGCAGGCGGCCGCGCTGAAGGCCGCCTTGCGAGCCGCGGCGCGCTGGTGGCTGATCAGCCAGAGGGTCGCGCAGGCGAAGAATACCCAGCCGATGGCGAGGGCGCAGTACGCCCAGAGCTGCTGCTCGAAGCCGTACTCGGACGTGCTGATCACGAAGAAGGAGTACTTGTAGTACGATGAGATGGAAGGCAGGCCCTGCCAAGCGCCGAGCGCCGGATTGAATGAGAGCGCGTTGAATTGCACGAATTCGACGGTGAACACGATGGCGACGATCAACTTGCTCGTCCAGTGGCACTCGCGCAGCTGCTTAGGCGGGCGCAGTGCCTCGCCCGGCCTCGGCGGTGCGAGCGCAAACCGCCAGCCAAAGTAACAGAACCATGAGAGCAGTGGCACCGCCGCCACGATCGCGGCGGCCTCCTGCTGCGTGAGGTGATCCCGCACGATCGATGTGGCGGCGAGCACGACCACGTTGCAACCGAGGATGACACGCACCGGAGGCAGCTGCCGGCGCAGCGTCGCCCGCACCACGTGCATCACGACCGTGGCGAGCGTGCCAAGGAAGCAGGCATTGCACAGCCAGCGCATGTCGAGCACGACGCCGGCGAGCACGATGCCGGCGGTGAACACGTAGGCGGTGACCCACGCCTGTGAGGAGGCGGCCATCGAGAGCATGGAGCATCGGCTCCGGCTAAGGAGGTGCATGGCGCGGCGGGAACGCGTTCAAACATGTCGACGCCGAGGCGCTCGCCCCGCCGCCCGCTTGCCTTGGTGCATGAGCCCTCCATCGTGAGTGCCTCGACTTCGGCGGCGAACATCGCGCATGCATCCCCCTCCAAGTCAAGCCTCCCGAACGCGCTCTCACGCACACCGCAGCTCTTGAGCCGCGGCGTGGGCGTCATGTGTTGCAACTCCGTCCCTCGGGCCAAGCCAAAGGCGCCGTCGACGCCCGGTGGCTCCACTGGTGGGCTCGCGAGCGACTCAGGCATCGACGGCGAAGATGACCTGTCGGCCATCGATGACGACGACGACGAGCTCAGCTTGCTCCCGTCCGACAAAGCGCAAGCAAAGCCTCGCATCTCGCTTGCGATGCCGCCGCCACCACCTCGTTACTCTGAAGGCGGTACGGCCATCGGAAGCTACGAGCGCTTCTCGATTGGTGGTATCTTCGCAGGCATGGCAACTGCTGCGAGTGACGACGGCAGCAGCGCCGACGAGGCGTCTGCGGCGGCGGCGATCAAGACAAGGCTACCGTCGGCCACGCGTCTGCTGCTCCTTGAGGAGCAGCTCCGCGAGAGTGAACGGCGGGCTCAGGAGTTGCGGAAGCAGAACGCGATACTGCGCCAGACGCTGGCACCGCGCGCATCGGCGAGCGCCGGCACGCAGACGACAGCGGCCCCGCATCCGTGCTTTGGCGAGTTGCTGGCCGATTTTGGTCACAAGCGCGTGTACCGGGCCTCCGCGCGCAACCTGGTAAACACGGTGCCCATCTGGACCAAGCAGCGCCAGTGCAACGAGGGGCGCGTTGACGAGATCGTGCGGGCCAAGGCGCGCGTGCCCAGCCTCATGGGTCCAATCTCGTGCTTCGAGTTCTCGGGTGGTGAGGGCGGGCTTGCGATGCCGTCGCTCACGTGCCCACAGCCTCGCGCCATCTTCGACGGCCAGCACCGGGCGCGGGCGGCCATGCGGCTGCTGCGCTCCGACCTTTTCACCATTGACGATGACAGCTCTTCCGGCTCCATGGAGCCTGGGGCGGACGCTGCAGCGGACGCCCCTCCGATGGCCGCAGCATCGACAGGGACGAAGGCCATCGTCGCCTGCGGCAGTGGCTCAGGCCGTGCAGCGCGGCGGCCGGCCGTTCACACTCTTGCCGCCGTTGCCGCCGCCGTCGACCCCGCTCCCGCTCTCGCGTGCACTCCCGCGGTCGTGTCGGGCTCCGAGCGGCAGCTCCGCGAGGGTCTGCATGACGATTTCCCCCTGCTCGTCGAGGTGTACCCGGTGCGGACGGAGCGCGACATCAAGGAGCTGTACCTCGAGGTCAACAAGGCCGAGTCGGTCAAGGAGATTGACCTGCCCGACGCGATCGCGCCCGAGCGCAAGGCTCACATCGATGAGGCCTGCGAACGGCTGCGCAAGGTTTATCCCGATATGTTCAAGCCGAGCGAGCGCTGCCGGCCGCCACACGTCCATCGCGACACGCTGCGCGACAAGCTCTTCCACCACGCTGCCAGCGCGGACGTGACGAGCGCGGAAGCGCTCTACGCGCGCGTCCTGGCTGTCAATGGGCGTATGGCCGCTCGGCCGCCCATGCAGTGGCCCGAGCGACTTCGCAAACCGCTCGAGAAGGCGATCGCGCACAACTTCTTCCTGGGCCTCGACGACTACGCGTGGCTCGACTGGCTGTGAACAGACAGCTCGACTGGTTGTGGGCGCGAGGGTACGCCTACCAGCGGAGATGAGCAGGGGTGGCGCACACCAGGACGTGCTTTTCGGGGAATGGGAAGGGAAGGTCAAAGTGGCGGTAGGACTACGTCTACGAGCGGGACTGCGGGCGACAGCTACTGACGTGAAACCGCCGCGAGACCGCGCTCGTGACCCTGACCGAAGCGAAGCAGCGCGACCACCAGGGGCCATAACCAGGGCCGAGAGACGTCAAGTCTGCAAGTGTCAAGTCCGGTGCTGGTCATGGTCTAAAGACAAAACTCAAAAGTGAAAAGACGTGTTCACGTTCGGCTGGTGCGGGCGCGCGTACGCCGTACCCGCGTCGGTACGGACCGTGAGGGCCGCACCATCGACATGACGACATCCCGTCGACGCCGGTCGAGTGCGGAGGTGCTGCAGTCTGCAGACGGATGATGCAGAGCGGAGAGAGTAGAGAGGCACCCGATGCGCGACTCCGGCCTCGAGAGGAGAGTCAGAGGTAGAGGAGATGCGCGCGGTTCGCACGACTGCACAGCCACGCAGCTAATCCCCCTCTTCCATCGCCATCTCGTCCTCGCCATCGTCCTCGCCATTCTCGGCGTCCTCGCCCTCTGCTCCCTCCTCGCCCTCCTCACCCTCCTCGCCCTCCTCGCCCTCCTCGCCCTCCTCGCCCTCCTCGCCGCCCTCGTCTTCGTCGGGGTCATCGTCGAGGTCGAGCAGTATGACGCGCCGCGCCTTCGTCAAGAGCGCCGCCATGCCGCCCTTGCGCCCATGTTTGTGGCTGAGCGCGAGCTGGCTCGGCTCGGTGCGCTTAAAGGTGCGCGCGCGCACGCCACTCTCCCCATCCTGGTAGAGAGGCTGCAGCGGCAGCATCCCGAGCAGCACGGCATTCGCGATACGCTCGGATAGTGATGCCGCGCGCTCGGCCCCGGGCAGCAGGGGCGCGAAGGTTACGTCCGAAAGGCTGCGCAGCGCGAGGGTGGTGCCGGCCTTGTCCGCACGAAAAAGCAGCGCGAGCTGCTTGTTGTCGTCCTTACAATAGAAGGCGGCGTGCACGAGCGTGGCCTCCGCACCGCCGAAAGCAGCGGCCTCCCATGAGGGCGAATCAGCGTCCTGGAGCGCCCAACGCGCGCGGAAGAGGGCAAGCTGCACGCCGGCCTCGGACAGCACGGAGGTACTCGCACCGGGCCGTGGCATCACGAGCATCAGAAGCTGACGGGACGCCGTCTCCGCCGCCCGCCCGCTCGCTCCCGTGCCGACCTTGGAGGCGACGGTGACTGGCGGCTCTGGTTGGAGCACTTCGATCAAGAGAGGCGCGGACCGGCTGCTGTCGGGTCGAGCGGCCGCCTCGATCTCGGCGGCGCTCGCCGCGTCGATGGGCGTGCACGAGTGCAGTTGGAAGCCGGCGCTCACGTGATGTGCTACCGGTGAGAAGCACTCGTCTAGCATGCTCTCAAGAGAAACGATCGCGACAGGCAGCCGACATGTCACGGGCAGAGGCGCGAGGCGAGAGAGAGCGTCGTCGTCCTCGGGTGCTAAGAGGGGTGGCGGCGGCGCGGCGCCCTCGGCCCCCTGCGCGGAGTCGTACTCGGCGAAGAGGTCGTTGACCTGGTCGTACGGCAAGCCGCCCACACGCGAACGCGAGGCAAGGAGGAAGGCGGCGACGACCTTTATCTTAGGCGGCGGCATCTCCTCTGCGGTAGGAGGCGGCTCATCACGCACCTTGCGCACCATGCGCACCAGCCAGCCGAGAAAGGCGCACAGCTCGGGCGTCGTGCGGCGCACCGCCACGAGCAGCAGCTCGGCCGACGCGCGCAGCGACGCCGCCGCCTCGAGGGCCGCAGCGACGCGCGGCGGCTGAAGTCCAAGAGCTGCGAAGTGGAAAGGCCATTTAGAGAGCCCTTCGAGATGCGAGAGGCGCTGGATGAGTATCTCGAGCGCGGGGTGCACATGCATGAGGCACAGCTGCGTGAGGGCGCTCGCCGCGACGCCGAGGCACTTGAGTGCGCGCGTCAACTCAATTTCGCGCAGCTCGGTGGAGAAAAAGGCCTGCAGCAGCGGTGAGGGCACACCAGCGGCGAGGAGGACAGCGAGTTGTTCCGAGACAGTCTTAAGGCCCCGTGTATCCTGCAGCTTCGCCGCGAGGCTCGCCATCTTCGTGTGCAGCGGGCTCACGGCCTCTTGCCACAGCCGCTGCGCCGCGTGCAGCCCTTCCTTGGCGCGGGAGGCGAGCGCCTTGCACTGCATGAAGGAGAGGGCCAGCGCGCGGATCTCGCGGCGTGCACGCGTGAGCTGGCCCGTCCGAAAGGCAAGGAGCAGGGTGCCCGCCGGCTGCTCCTGCCACGTGCCGTCGGGCAGCAGCGCGTGGGACGGCGCGCTCGTGCGTGCCACCACGGTCAGTGCGTGGAGCGAGCTCGCCAACTGAACTGCGAGCAAGGAGGGCGTCGACCCGCCGAAATTGAGGGCACCGGAGCTAAGCTCGGCGATTGGCACGCAGCCGAGAGAGAAACGGCCATGCACGGCCAGGTGCACGCGCGCCGCCGTGTCCGCGGTCACCGCGATGTCGAAAAAGAGCGACGCGTGCGGCTCGAAAAGCAGGCGGTAGAGCGTCGCGTCGAGAGGCGGCGTGCCCTCCTCGCACAGGTACTGCTGCACTGAGCCCTGCTTGGCCAGCTGCGGCAGCGGCGGGAAGATGCCCACCAGCGAGCACGAGTAGTCGGGTGCCGACGCGTCATCGTCGTCGGCGCTCGCCGCTACCCACCGAAATAGGCACAGCGCCTCCGAGTGCTCATGCGCGTAGCCAATCTGCTCGCCCTCCTCGACACCGAAGAGGCTGATGCTGCCGTCGGCGTGGCCGACGGCGAGCACCTGGCCGTCGGGCCGCCAAACAAGGCACGTGACTGGGTGGTCGAAGCCCGCGTGTGTGAAGAGCTTGTGGAACTCGGCGCCCTGGCGTACAGGGCGCCGATGCACCATGAGCTGCGAGTCGGCCGTGACGAGCGCGAGCAGGTCCATGGTCGGGCACCACTCCATGCAGCTGATGTCGCCGCCGAGGCTTTTGGTGGCGAGGAGCTCGAAGCACTGCGCCATTTGCGCGCAATCGCGGCAAGTCAAGTCAAGACAAGTCAAGACAAGTGGCAAAACCAGCAAGCGGCAAAACTAACATCCTGCTGACAATGCCGTCCAAATTTGTTCTCGGCGCAAAACATGGGTCAGTAACGGGACTAAGATAAAACTTTCCACAGAGGAATGCGTGCAGCATCCGCCGAGGAGCACGAGCAGGAGGCGCCCACGGCGAAGAAGGCCAAGCACGAGGAGCAAATACGCGTGCGAGCGCGATACGGAGAGGAGGCCACGTTGTCGCGCGACGCAGCCCGACTCATGGGCACCTTGAAGGATCTGATGGACCTCGCCACCTCCGAGGATGGCATCTATCCCATGCCCACGATCATGGCCTCGACGCTTCAGATGGTGTGCAAGCTGAACGAC
>PJAB01000615.1:0-23039 GCA_002887195.1 Chrysochromulina parva | reverse complement strand
ACGAGGGGCGCCATAGAGAAACCCTGTGTGTGGGGGGGTGTCTGTGTCGCCATTTCGTTTGTATGTGGCGGCGTGGTTCCCGATGACAAGTGGCCGATCCTGTCCACTGCGACACGTCCGCGCCGGCGATAAACGCGGCCGGCAGATTCATCATGTGTCTCGAGCCAGAGGATCCGTTCGGCTACTACGTACATCGAATATTTCACATCTCGCACACGCCACACCGCACGGCTCACGGCAAGCGCGCGCGCAAGTGTCCAAGCATCTAAGGGGCGCGGCTCCCGGCCCCCGCTGCATCGCGGGCATGATCGCGGGATCGGCCGTGTCGAGATGGCCGTATCACGACGTATCACGAAACATGCTCTCACGATCGGCGCGGTCTCAACCTCAAACGCGCGAGAGCAGCAGTGAGGTTGAGGTTGAGGTTGACGTTGAGTACAGCGAGAGCAGCAGTGTCGCCGCGCTCCCCTGGAGCCGCTCACCCGTCCCGACCACGAGACGCACGGCACGACGTACAAGCAAATGGTACCACCGTTGCCACGCCCATCAAGCGAGGGACTCGAGGCGCTCGTGACGGCGCTCTTCCGTGAGGCTCACGCGAGGATCGGATAGACGGGCGGCTCATTGTAGACGCAGTTCGAGTCGAGGCGCTCGTGACGGCGCTCTACCGTGAGGCTCACGCGAGGATCGGATAGACGGGCGGCTCATTGTAGACGCAGTTCGAGTTGATGGCGTCATCGCGCGACATCTTGAAGTACCCCTGGTCGCCGTAGGCCTCGCCCCAGCTGTTCTTGACCTTGTAATAGGGAAAGCGAGCTCCCTTGATGACCTCGAAACCAAACCCGACGGCGAGCACAGCGTGGTTGATGTCCGAGCCATTGCACGGCACAGAGATCACACCCGACTTGTAGTGCTGCATGGTCGCCTCCGCCTTGACCGTGATCGAGAGGGGCATGATCGCAATGCTGGCGAGGAAGCCTGTCTCGTTCACAGCCCATTCACAGCCCATTCACAGCGAGGAAGCCGGTCTCGTTCACAGCCCATTCACAGCCCATTCACAGCGAGGAAGCCGGTCTCGTTCGTCGGCACGCTCACGTAGCCCTTCACAGTCCCCGCCTTGAGCCCGACGGAGCAGCCCTTACCGGTAGAGAGGGCGCATCTGCCGTCCGTGGCCGTGTACGGGTACGTCTCCTCCGTGCAAAAGTCGTACGTCTCGGCGAACTTCATCGCATCGTACGGCCAGCCGCCGGCGCAGCCCTCGCCGATGCCGGTCGTCTTGTTGACCATCATGCAGTCCACGAGCTCTTGCTCCGCGAGTGAGAGGAGTGTGCCCGTCTTGATCGCGTAGGCGCTCTCAAGCACCCCCGTCGAGCTGAAGGCCCAGCACGAGCCGCAGTGCGATTGGTCCTTGACGGGCGTGACGACGCCTCTTGTCGTCCAGTCCAAGGCCCCGCTCATGAGGTTGATCCGATCGGACAGGCTCGGGTAGCGCTCGCCGAGGTGAGATGCATCAAAGGCCCGCGGGCCCTTGGGCTTCCCAGTCTTCTGGGCGACAAACTCCGCTTCCGTCATGTCGGCAAACGGGCCGATGCCGAGATTGTAAGCGAGGCCCTTGGCATTCTCGCGTTCGATGAACGCGAGGTTGGCCATGAAGATGTCGAAGCGCGATACCTCCTCCTCGACCGTGTACGTCTTGCCATAAGTCCTCTTGAAGCTCGCCCAGGTTTCCGCCGGGGATGTCATCGAGAGCGCGGGGGCCATGAGCATGGAGAGCGCGCGCGCGCCGCGCGCGCGCGCGCGCCGCCATTGCAATCGACCGCCGCCGACGCATCGATCGTCGGTCACCCCGCGACCGTCCGCCCGGAAAGACGCGACGATACGAAAATGCACTCCGAGCCTAGATCTGCCCCCAAGCCCATTCATCGTGGCCCTTGTCATCTCTCTACCTACGGTTTTAACATGTGCTTCCCGCACAAACTTCAGACAAGTCGCCCGTGCGTCAGGATACGCGCCGACGGGCGCTTCCTGCTCGGCGGCGACGGCGTCCCTGCTGAGTGCACTTCGCGGGATGGTGGCGCGTGGGTCGTAGCCTCGCGCTCGGCCATCAGCTGCGCGTACCGGCTGCCATGGTGCGCGAGATCGCCGAGGCTCATCCCCGACAGTTGGGTGGGGCGCGAGGAAGGAGGCGAGCGCGGCGACCTGGGGGACTGGACGAGCGACTGCGGCGCGCGCCGTCTCCTCGGACCTCCTACTTGAAGGGCTCGGAGCTCCTTGAACAGGTCCTGGGAGTGTCCAACACGGCGCTCCTTGAAGGTCTCCTTCACAGGCCCGTTCACATCAGGCTGCTCCGCATCCAACTGTGAAGAGCAGCGCGGCCGGCTCAAGCTGCGCGGGCTGTTCGCCTGACGCCACGCCGCGCCGCCGCTCTGCTGCCCCCGTCGGTACGGGTCGAAGAAGTGGCTGGACACGTGATCCATGTGGGCCTTGCGCCAGTAGCTTCTGTATTCGCTCTGCGAGTACAGATGGTACTGGCGCTGGGCATTGATGGCGTCCTTTGCCACCGACGACAGCGCAGGCGGCGGGCGCACTTGCACGAGGCCGCTTCCGGCGCACTGTTGGCATTTGGTCTTCCCCTCGAGGTAAGTGGACATCCGCCCTCGATCAATGCCGCCTGCTCCACCACACTGTGGGCAGCGCCGTCTGACTGAGGTCTCTCCTTCTGCTGGCTGCTGTGCGTGCAAGATCCACGCCAGCTGAGATCCGATCGGAGATCCGATCCGAGGGTCGCCGCCACTCTGCACGCCACATCTCGCGGCGGCGCCCACCTCAACGCCTGCGCCCTCGGCAGGTTTGGCGCCGCACTCTTGATCGCTGGCCTCTGCGGCGGCCGCGGCCTCACGCTTCCTCCTCACCTCTTGTATCTGGATTTGCATCCGTTGGTGTTCAGTGAGCAGAGCATTGTCCGATAGGGGGACCTCACGCGGTGGCGAGGGCGCCCTGAATGCGACGATGCCCTTGGGCTGATTCAGTATCGTCTTGCTCGAGGCGGCGCTGTGGAACGAGCGCTTGCGCTGATACGGCTGATTGGAGGGCCTGCCGTGCTCGTCCATGCTGTCGTCCTCGCGAGCGAATCGCTCCTCGGGCGCGCGCACCTCGGTTTGGTTGAAGTGCTCGTCAGCGCCGTTGTCCTGCGTGTTCAGCCGTGCGAATGGCATCTTGGCGAGAGCCTGGTTTCCTGTGCGAAATACTTAAGACCGTTTCGCACGCATGCAAACTACACGCCTTCTTTTTTCGCACATGTAAAATGGCCTTGTGATCGTCTTTCACTTCATACATGTACTTGTATTGACTTGACTTGGAAGTCATTTCAAACCGTCAAACCGTCGCGACGACGAAAAACTGCCGTGCGCAGACGGTGTTGACTCGAAGCGCGATTGAGAGGACGAGCACGAGCATCGCCTCAACGCTCTCGAGCCTCTGAAGACAATGGCGGCCGTCCTCGCGACACCACCTCCCATTCTGCCCCCATCCCACAAGGTCTCGACGATCGCACGGGTCGCTTCCCTGGCCGCCCGCGCCTCCGCGCCGGCGAACCTTCCCGGGCCAACCCTGCACATCACATTCAAGACCGTCAGCTTTGAGCAGGCAGGACGCTACTTTCTGACGCTCACCGCGCCTGACGGCACCGAGCACCGCACCGAGGTCGCCGAGGAGAGCCGCCAGCCGCACTTCAAAGCCATGATCTACTCTCTGCGCCTCAGCCGCGCCGACAGTCGGGCGTCGCTCACGATTGGCGCGACGCGCCTGGCCTTCAGCCGCGGCGCGACCGAGGTGGGCACCGCGCAGATCGCGTGCAGCTCGCTCGTCGCCAACCACCACGACGGCGCCGGCAACAGCGGCGTGCGGCAGTACGCCGTCGAGCTCGTCTCGCCCTCATCCTCAATGACCTCGTCCTCGGGTCGTGTGGGGACTTTGGTCCTTGAGTACGCGTACGAAGACGCGGCGGAGGAGGCGCGGCGGCTGGCCGAGCGGCTCGCGGCCGAGGCGGCCGAGCGCGCCGCTGCCGAGCTCGCCGCGGGCCAGGCGCGCGCCGCCGCCGCCGCCCAGGCCGCGCACGCCGCTGCCGAGCGTGCAGAGGAGGAAAAGGTCGTCGCAGAGCAGCTGGCGGCCGAGGCGGCGCGTCTAAAGCGTCTGGAAGCGGAGGAGCGGCGTGAGGCGGAGATGGTGCGACGCACGTGCGAGGCGGAGCAGCGGCGCCTGGCGGCGATGGCGCAGGCGGCGGTGGCCGCCACGGCACAGCAGCAGCGCCAGATTGACTCGATGCTCACCAACGAGGCCTGCCGTGCAGCTACGCTGCGCCGCTGGCAACGGATTCTCGCGTCTCCGGTGCACCTGCTTCGGGACGACGGGCTGTGCATCGAACTGACGGGGCGGCAGGTCGTCGGGCTCGCGGGCAAGGCAGCCCAGAGCACCAGTGGCTGGGTGGCCTTCGAGCAGGCCGGCCGGCGTGTCACTCTCTCCGCGACGGCGCTAGCCAAGATGAGGGCGCGTGTCGAGGCACGGCTTGACGAGGAAGAGGACGAGGACGAGGACGAGGCGGAGGATGACGCGGCCGAGGACGGCGCGGGTGTACTCGGCATCGCCGCCTCCCGCAACCGTCCCTTCAAGCTTCGTCATGCCCTAGTGCTTCGTCTGCCCACCTACCTGCCAGGTCAACACATGCCAAACACGCCCTCCTTCCGGTGGCACACGCACAACACGACGCCATCGGTCGCAGGCTTGCCCGGGGCGGAGCGCCATGCCGAGCGCCATGCCGAGCGTGCCGCCACAAGCCTCGGCGTCGTCCGGCGGCCGGGGGAAGCCTATGGGGAAGCGGCACAGGCACAGCTACCCACCGGCGCAGGCGCGCCCACTGCGCCGCCGCTGCCGCCGCCGCTCACGCTCCTGGTGCGGCCACAGCACGCCACGGCGCCGACCGGGGGTCGTATGGCCGGCGTACCGATGCGTGCTTGGAACTGGCTCGGCGCCGCGTCGGGCGCCGCGTCGCCGCGCTCCAAGGTTGCGCCCATCACGACGCCAGACGGCGACGGTTTCGACCTCGAGGCGCAAGAGGTTTGGAGCGGGCTAGCCAGCGAGCGGCGCGGAAGCAGCAGCAGCAGCAGCGGCGCGAGCGGCAGTCCTCTAAGTCGCCGTCGACTCGACCTGCGCGAAGCCGTCGACGACTATTGAAATCGGTAAAATTCTAATATGATATTTTAAATATGACAACATTTTGGTCGTCTACCGTACGCCGTGTAGCTAATGCAAAATAGCCCCAGATAGCGACAACACGACACGACGCGGGGCGCGCGCGCGACGCGAGCCGGAACCGGCGAACCGCCAACCGGTCTCTGGGTCGCATGACGGGGCCATGCTGCTGGTGCTGCATGGTTGCTCTTTAAGTATCGTGCTCTGGGTCCGGAGGCGTCTCAACCGGTCGCGTGTTATGATCGCGATACAACGACCATTCAGTCGGGCGAGTTTTACGAACTCGAGAGGTTCGTAGCTACACAATTATGCCAATGCGCGCGATGAAGCTAAGGAATAAGGTCCTGACGATTGCGGATCTATGGACGATAGATTGACGTAACGCGGACTTGCAACTACAACTCGCCGGCCCCGGCGCCGGCGATGCGTCGGAGTAAAAGCGTTCCCTGTGTCTTCGTAAGCCGAGCGATCCGATTTTTGATTTTTCCACGAATTCTCCGAGAGAAGCGGCAACGGAATAGTCGCGCGCTTAAAGCGCCTCGCTCACGAAAAACGAAAATTTGCGCGCGGCGTCATGTCTCACGAGCATCCGGCCCCCTATCTGCCAACATCTGCAGCACATCGTGCGGGCGGGCGCTCTCGAGCTCGAAGACGTTGGAGGCGACGCCGATCGAGAGATGCAGGAACACGGGCCGTCCAAACTCGGCGCGCAGCTGCCGACGCGCGGACGTGGCGATCCCGGGAAGCCTGGCTTCAAGGATCTTTCGAACTGACTTGCGCTCTCGCGGAATGAGAAGCTGTTGGTCGATTCGGAGGCCTTGCGTAGGGTTGGTGAGCTCGGTCCAGCCGAGATTGCGCTGCTCGAGGACGTACGGCAGCTCGCGATCCAGGTACGTGAACAGCGCCTCGCGGATGATCTCCGTCGCACGCGTGAGCGGCGGCTGCACGTGTGTCACGCCCGCCGCCATGGTCCACTGGCGCGGCTTCGCCTGCAGCAGCAGCCAGCCGCGCAAGTGATCGACGCCGTCGCCCGTGTGCGCCGAGATCATGAATGGGGGCCCGTCAAAGGCGAATTCCCCGTGAAGTGCCGCGCTCGCCTTCAGCAGCCGCTCCTTCTTGTTCACAATGTCGACCTTGTTGAGCACGAGCGCCGTCAGCGGCCGGCGCTCAGGACCCTCGGCCGCCTCGAGCTCGTCGAGCTCGCGTGCGAGCCGGTCGAGGAAGCGGCCAACTTGCCGGTGCGACGGCACGTCCGCAGCGTCCACCACCACGAGCGCGAGCTGCGCGCCGCGCACCGCGTCCCACAAAGCACGGTGAAGCGATGGAACATCGGGCCCGAGCGCTCCCGGCGCGTCCACGAACTCAACCTGCGTTCTGGACGGCAAGTCCGTCAGATATCCAAGCGTATTCTCGCGCGTCGTGTGGATCTTGGCCGACACGGCCGATACACGTGCATTGATGAGTGTATTGAGCAGCGTTGACTTGCCTGCGTTGGTGGGGCCGATGATGCAGCATGTCAAGGCGCGGCTGCGCTCAGGACTCTCGACGGGCGGCAGCGACAGACTCGCAGCGGTCTCATCGGCACGCTGCAGCGTCAAGCCCAGCGAAGGCCGCACTGCCGCCGAACGTGGCCGGAGCTGCGCGACCAGCGAAATGCGTCGTCCACTCGCCATTGCAGCCGGGCTGACACGTGTGAACCCTTTTTTTCTCACAAGCTCCACGGCACTTTCCCGAAAGCTAAGGACGAGCCACATCTTGGGCAGAGACACGCACTCACTCCTCTCAGTCAGCGAGTTTCGTTCGCGGTCCCCCGCGCTCACCGTCCTTCACAGTCACGACCTGGCGCCGTGCCCGTGGTCGCCTTCCTGTGACCCTCTAAATCAGTGACATGACGAGACAAATCTCAAAGCTTGAAAGTCGACTCAGTGTAGAGGAGAGAGGTCACGGTCCCGGAGTCAGTCAGCGGGTGGGTAACGAGGTCCCCCGTGTCGAACCTACGTGATACTCTTACCGCGCCTGCACGTTCGCAGCGCTCTCACACTCACGGCACGCGCGAA
This sequence comes from Chrysochromulina parva, assembly GCA_002887195.1. Lineage (NCBI taxonomy): Eukaryota > Haptophyta > Prymnesiales > Chrysochromulinaceae > Chrysochromulina > Chrysochromulina parva. Next base: position 15,735 of record PJAB01000615.1, on the reverse strand, counting down.
GCACAGCCAACCGGAACCGCGCGCGCTCCGCGGCTCAGCACAAAGTGCCAAGGCAAGGCAAGCCTACCGCCTACCCTATATCCCAATCTGTTTCCACTTCCCAGGTCGTAGTGACGAACTTCCACGGCCGCCGCTTTTCGACTTTCATAGTGATGAGATCAGGAACAGATTCCCGTCTTGCTGAGATGACATTGGGGGGTGGCTCGGGGATGGCTACCATCGGAAGCACATCTGCACATGAATGCAGTCAGGCACGCCATCCCTTGCGCACGTATATGGATTGCAGTCCATGTTAAGTGCATGTGGGGAGATGAGGGGCGTCAGGCTCGCCATCCCTTGTGCCCATGGAAGAAAGCCAGCCAGATGGTTTTGTTCGGGACGGGCGCCGGCGCCGGCGCTGCAACCGTCGCACCCGTCGCAATCGCCAGCGGCGCCGCCGGCGGTGGCGATGCTGCACGCGATGGTGATGGCCCCGCCGTGTCAGTCAGTTTCGTCATCCGATCGGCATCCCCAAAACCTTCTTGTCATGCGCTCATTCCATGGTCCGTCTCGGGCAACGACGCCCATGACGGCGCCGCGGTCGCCGGCGCCGGCGCCGTGGTGGGCGCCTCGCCACCGCCCACAAACCGCAATAACGCGCCCAGGCCGCCCCGGGCGGCCTCTTGCGCGTTCGTGCTGGTCAGCTGCACAGCCTGTCCCATGCCGGAGACACCATGATTCACATGCGCCTGCATGCTCGCGCCAGTTGAGTGCACGATGCGCCTCAGCTTCTCGCTCGAGGTGTCGGCTTGGTGGAGTGCTTCCCGCATGCTCTCGCGCAGGCGCGGCAATTTCGAGCCCGCCCTTTGCATGGCGAACGGTGCCGGCAGCTGTGCTGACGAGGCTGCGCGATGCAGCACCCGCTGCTGCTTCAGAGCCTGTCGCCGATTGTCCTTTAGAATCGCTTGGGACGCCTGGCGTTGTAGCTGCCATCTGCGCTCCTCTTCCGGGCTTCGCTCTCGTGCAGACGATTCGCGAGACGCGCCCAGGGCATCTCGCGAAGAAGAAAAAGGGAACAGGACGTTCTTTGCCTTCGCGGGGTCCGAAGGTGTCCGACGATGCCTCGCCGCTGCAAAACCAGCGGCATTGGGGTCCGACGGTGTCCGACGATGACCGCCAGGCAGGTTTTCTCCTTCGTACGCCGGCGGCGGCAGATCATGGCCGTCGCCGGGGGCGTAGCTCCTTTGCGCCATGCGCGAATGCTCGGGGTTCAAGCCAATGTCCCAATGATCCGTCGGTCTCATAGCATCCCTGATCACCTGCCAGCCTGTGCTGTCTTTTCGGGTACTGTAGCGTAGTCGCCCGAGCTCGTCTCTGACGACCTCCTGCACCTCCTCAAGCTTCAGCGTGTCATTATCGATGTCATTCCTCACGGTGTCGCTCTGGTCAGGCGAATCCGAGGCGATGAGAGCGAGACCCCAGATGACGAGGATCATGCCGATGATGTAGAGCGGCCAGCCAGCCGGGCCCGCGAGCCCCTCGTGCAGACGCTCGAATTCTCGGAAGAAGATGCCGCCCGCCACCCCCCCAAAGAGGATGAAAGTCCCGACCATCAGAGGCAGGATGACAAGCGGGTCGTACAAGCCGAGGCACTCTGTCAACTTGAAGGCCCAAAGGATGCCGCAGCTCACGACAAGGATGATCTCGATGTAGAAGAGCCACGTCAACAACATGCTGTAATTGCCCTGGAACAGCGCCGCGAGGAGCTCCGAGAACACCTTGGAGTGCACAATCATCTGTGCGCCGCCCGCGAGCGCCGAGAAGAGTGTGAAGCTCAAGGGCAACCATATGCTCGGCTTCCCCTCGATTCCGTCGTTGGCTAAACTCTCGGCCTTACGCGCTTTCATGGCTCTCTCGTGGTACACGTACGAGCCCACGGCCAGCCCGCCCGTGAGGGCGAGGTAGAACCACCACGTCGGATTGGCAGACCAGAACTCGGTCAGCTGTTTGACCGTGTGGCAGCTGTCGCCCGGTGGGCCGCAAACAACTGATAGGCACGTGCCGATTATGGACAACCCAACGCCGGCGAGCATGCGCCGTGACACCTTGGTTTTGTTCACGATCCGGTTGAACGCCACGTTGGTGACAAACTGGATCGACTCGATCGGCGTGAGGATGGATGCGGGCGCGAACGCAAGGGCGGCAAAGTTGATGATCGAGAAAATGATGAACAACCACATACCTATCCTCCAGCCCCTGCTGGTCCATGGCCGCGCGAGGCCCTTTTCATCGAGCTTCTGCATTGACATGGCCTGGATGTTCTGCCCGATGTTGATGCCGACCGAGCCAGCTACGCCCATCAGCACACCGACCGCGAGGCCCCACGAGGGCAGCGCTTTGCAAACGACGGCAAGGTCCAAGGGAGCGTCCGCACCAAGCCAAGACGACTCATTGGACAACAACGACCCGTTGACTAGCATTGGCGCATTGGACACATTGGACATGCACCCGAAAATCCGTCGAGCCCTCCCAAGCACGTCTCGGTGGCGCGGAGTGGATCCAAAAGATGGCAAGTTGTGGAACGGTTCCTTTTTAGAGAAAAGATGCAATTTCTAAAGCAGCCGAGTTGAGGTCACGAGTCACCCAACAAATTGCAGCGATTCGCTCTGGCGAGCGTGATTTGTGGAATCACGAGTTGGGGTGTTGCCTCTCGGTCAATTTCATAGAAGTTGCCGAGAAATTCTCGGCAGTCCACATGTCGGTCGCCGCGGCTGCGACGCTTACCGCGGCCACCGCAGCGCTCACCTCGTCGCGTCCGCGCTTCGTCGTATGGTTTCGCTCCGACCTGCGTATGCATGACAACCCGGTCCTCCACAAGATCGCTGCGCTGCCCGGCGCTAAGGAGATTGTGCCCGTGTACTGCTTTGACCCGCGCCACTTTGCCAAGGACGCGCCGCACAGCTTCGGCTGCGCGAAGACGGGCGTGCTCCGTGCCAAGTTCATGTGCGAATCGGTCGCCGACCTGCGCTCTTCGCTCCGCGCATGCGGCTCCGACCTTCTCGTCGCCGTGGGCAAGCCAGAGGAACTGCTGCCTACACTCGTGCAGCCAGCGAGCGCCGGACCCACCACATTTGTCACCCAGCAGCAGCTCACCTCCGAAGAGCTGCGCGTCGACCGTGCGGTTGTGAGCGCACTCAAGAAGGCGCATGGATCCGCGTCCGCGCCGGCGCTCCGCACCATCTTCTCGGGCACGATGTACGACGACGAGAATATGAAGACGATGTTCGGGGACGATTACTCATCAATGCCGGACGTGTTCACGCCGTTCCGCACAAAGGTCGAGGCGAAACTCGTAATCCCTCCACCTCTCGCATCGCCCAAGCCCGGCTCGCTCCCGCTGCCCGCCAACGCCGGCGCGGTGGCTACTGCGGCCGCTGCGGCCGCTGTCGGCGGCGCCGGCTTCGACTCGATGCCGTCGCTCAGCGCGCTGGGATTCAGTTCGGAGGAGGTGACGAGCGCCGTGACTCCCGACCCGCGCGGCGCGATGCCCTTCCCGGGCGGCGAGCGTGCCGCCCTCGCGCGTCTCCAGCACTACATTTGGGACGCCGACTGCCTCGGCACCTACTTTGAGACGCGTAACGGCATGCTCGGCGCAGACTACTCAAGCAAGTTTGCCCCTTGGCTCGCGCACGGGTGCCTTTCGCCGCGGCTCGTGGCAGCCGAGTGCGCCAAGTACGAGAAGCAGCGCGTGAAGAACAAGTCGACCTACTGGCTCGTCTTTGAGCTCCTCTGGCGAGATTTCTTCCGCCTCTACGCCGCGAAGCACGGCGACGCGATCTTTCATATAGAAGGGCCAGCGCGCGTGCGCTCAAAATGGGTCTCAAACCCTGAGCTGCTGCAGAGATGGAAGGAGGGGCGGCTGGGCGTGCCGCTCGTCGACGCGAACATGCGCGAGCTCGCCGCCACCGGCTTCATGTCCAATCGCGGTCGCCAGAATGTCGCATCGTATCTCGCGCTCGATCTCGCGCTCGACTGGCGCACGGGCGCGTCATGGTTCGAAGAGACGCTACTCGACTATGACGTGGCCTCGAATTGGGGAAATTGGGCCTCGGCGGCGGGCGTGACGGGCGGGCGCGTCAACCGGTTCAACATCGTGAAGCAGAGCAAGGACTACGACGCGGACGGTGCGTATGTGCGCCACTGGCTGCCCGAGCTCAAGGAGGTACCGGCGGCCAAGATCCACGAGCCATGGACGCTCTCGCGCGACGAGCAGCAGCGGTGCGGCGTGACGATCGGCGTGGACTACCCCAACCCACCCAAATCGAATTGGGCTGGCTTCGCTAGCGACGAGGGCGGCAGCAGCGGCAAGGGCGGCGGCAAGGGCGGCGGCAAGGGGGGTGGCGGCGGAAGGGGGGGCGGAAGGGGCGGTGGCAGCGGCTACGTTCTTAGCACGCCCGCGACGGCAGCCGTCGTGGCCGGCGGCCGTGAGGGCGGCCGCGGCCGCGGCGGCAAGGGCGGCGGGGCACGCAAGCGAGTCCAGCACGAATATCTCGATTGAGCCCAAGTGCTCCGTCAACAGATTACTACGCGGCTGAGAAACCCACACGCACACACTACGCACACCGCTGGGAGAGCTCACGCACGCCGCAACTCATACAACTGCATTGATATCCATCCATGTCGACTACGTCACACCGTGCTGTGTGCGCTGCATTGTGATAGCATAGCACAGTCTGTGTCGTGTATCTGTTCTGGGAGCGCTCCTGGGACTGGGTCATGGTTTCTGGGTTTCTGTTTCGATCAGCCGCCAGCCCCCGCACGCTGCAGTTGAGTGCCACGAGCCACCAAGACGCCTGAGTCGGCAGTGTCCGCCTCCCCGACCCCGTGGCCCAGCCTGCGTGGCGTCGATTCCATGGTCCCGATTCCCGCGGTCTCAAACGAAACCACGCATTCGCAACGGCCCATGCGCGGCGTGCCCGGACGGCCGTCTCACACACTTGCGTTGCTGCATGCTGCATCCGCGTTCACCGTCTGACTTCAGTCGCGTTCCTTCGTTTTCCTTTAGATTTTCGGTGATGTCATCAGCAGCACCTCTTTCACTGCTCGTCATCGTGCACGGCCATCATCGAGTCCATCTCGTCTGCCCAGTGACGCTTGCGGTAGTTGGTGAACCAGTCGTTGATCTGCTTCATGGTGAGCTGCGTGGCGGCACCCAGCTGCTGCTTGTCTTGGACGCTGGGGTATGGATCTTCGAGGTGGTCCTCAACCCACGTCTTGAGCACACGGCGAGCGTCGATGCCGAGCGAGTAGCGACGCTGACGCATGATCGAGGAGCGTGAAGGTGCGCTCGCACTTGTGCTTCGGCTGTAGCGCCGCTTAAGCTGTGCAATATCCTTCAGGACTCGATCGCGATTCGAGAGGGCGCCACCCTTCCCCTGCAGCAGCATCTGCTCGCACTCGTAGAGCACACGCATCGCCTCATCCTTGAACTGCGGCTTCGAGGGCCCTCCTTTTTGTGCGCCCTGCTTGAGCAGCCATGAGCCGGTCTCTCCAGTCTGATCGTCTTCGTGCTCCTCCTCCTCCTCCTCCTCTTCCTCCTCCTCCTCCTCGCACTTGTGAACCGCAAGCACGAGGCGAGTTTCGGGCGGCACGAGCGCCCTCGGATCTTGCTTGACTGGAGCGAGCACGCGACCAGGTTGTACAACGGTAGAGGCAAGAATGGGGATCGACACTTGCGGCTCGTGTGTCGTGAATTCGACGACAACCGGTGTCAGCTCCGGATGGTCAAGTGGCCTCTCTTCTGTTGCGTCTGAGGCAACTGGCGACGCATCGGTGGAGATGGATGATCCCGACTCGCCATCGGGCCAGCTGCATTCTACGGAGGAGGAAGAGACAAGTGTGAGTACATCGCAGGCAGAGAGGCGTGAGCAACAGGCATGCATACTCAGCATCTCGCACAAGGCATCGAGATCGACATAGGCCTCATCGCGTGACATCGTCTCTGACAGGTTGACCCGGAGCGCGCGGCGCGCGGGTTTCGCCTGTGCCGAATTCCGTTTTTGGACAAAGTTTTGCACCAACCCCAACTTGCGCGTGCCGATAGCGCCACCCGCCTCTCCTCGAGGCGTCCGCAAACAAGTCCTTGTTTGTTCGCAGTTGTTTAAGACCTGGACATCCAGATCGCAGACTGACGAAACATAATGAGAGTCGTCGGAGTTTGCCTTTTGGGCAACCCTTACTCGCTCGCACTCTGGCAACCAACACGAGATTGTATGGGTGCGGAGCTGAGCGCGGTTGGCCTCTCGGAGATCAGCACAAAATACTCGACTTTGAGTACGCAGGCGCTCGGCGAGCTGCGTGAGCAGCAACCCGAAGACAAGGAGCTCGAAGACGAGATCAGGAGGCGCATTCAGATCAAGGAGGAGGAGATACTGAGAAAGTCTGCCGGCTTAAGTACGGTGACAGAGGGGGGGGGCATCGACGGCGGCGAAGCAGAAGTGCCCGTTGCTGAAATAGACAACATGGCGCCGGCAGATGTGGTGAAGACGCTGAAAGAGGCAGTGCAGGCCAAGCCTCTCAATCACACGACCGTGGAGATCTGCTGTATGCGAGTGCGAGTCCTCTGCCGTGAGACCGCACAGCTGAACGAGTGTCAGAAGCTAGGGGCTTCCGCGGCAGTCGTGGAGGCGATGAAGGCGCTGCCTTTTCATGTGAACGTGCAACTGCAGGGCCTTGCCGCCATTGTCAATCTGAACTCGCGCGTTGCAAATGAGCACCGCAACAAGTCCGTGTCGTCGGGCGCTCTTGTCGCGGTCGTGAATGCGATGATCCGGATGGGCCGCAACGCGGAGGTACAGGAAATGGGCTGCATCGCCCTCCAGAACTGCTGCTACGGAGAAGATGAAGCGGCCATCCATCGGCGGCAGAGTGCGGCCAATGCAGGGGCGCTCAAGGCGGTCGCGGACGCGATGCATGCACACCACGCCGTCCCCGCGGCGCAGGAGCTCGGTGAAAACACGCTGCGACACCTACTCCACAATGTACCTGAGCTGCGTGAATATGCCATCATGTGTGGGGTCAAGCCCGAGTGGCTCGAGCCTTTCGTCAAAGAGAGCCATCTCAAGCTCCAGTCCCTTGATCCCGATGGACGTCGGCTTGAAGAGAGCGACAGCCCTGGCAGCGGCATGTCCTTCCGGGTGCGACGTTTATCTGGAGATGCCCTGTCAGCCATGGCTAGTCTCGGCACCAGTCGAAGCTTGTTCAAGCGAAGGATCAGTCGTGAGAAGCTCCAAGATCTTTGAGTGGGGACGGCTCCGATCACGTGAGCAGTGCGGCTTCAAAATCCCGCTGTCAGAGACGGCGTTTGCTGAGGCGGCAGAGGCATGGTCGTCGGGGGCGGCGGGGGCGGCAGAGGCGGCGGAGGCGGCTGGGGTGGCTTGGGCGGTGGAGGCGGTGGAGGCGGCGGAGGCGGCGGAGGCGGCGGAGGGTGGTCGGGGGCGGCGGGGGGCGGCGGCCGGACGGCAGAGGCGGTGGTCGAGGGCCCGCGCGGGTCCCCACGGCGCCACAACACACAATGTCACAACGTCGAGCATGCTGAGTTACAATCGGTGTGCCCCAACCACACCACACCGCATGTGAGAAGCCGACATCGCGGAAACGAGAGCACATACAAGCGCATCGCGACCATCGTACGCTCACCGAGTGCGAGTCCTTTTTGAGATAGCGACTTCTGACTACTTGAAGTTAACTACTTGAAACGCAAACGGTACGCGTGACACTGAACGTTTGATTTAGTCACTGGCAAGCACATGTGCCGGACCTCACACCTCAGACACCGTGCCTCCAGACCGATGCAAGAGCTCGTGGATGAGCCTGTTTGTTCCGAGGGGACCAGCACGCTTGCAACCTGCCGCTGCAAATACCGACATCGATTCAGATCCCGTCGGCGCCTCTCTTCCTCTACTCTTCCTCATCTGCGCCCATCACGGCGCCTGGCGATCTCGTAGAGCTTCCGAAAGTCTGTGCTCTCCTCTTCCGGCCTCCTTTGAGCCACCTTCTCTTCCTGGTACTTCTTCAGCATGAGCTCGCCCTCGCGCGGGGGCTGCGCCAACGGAGCGCCCAATGGAGCGCCCACTCGAGCCGAGTGCCCGTGGTCCTCCAATGTCAAGTGAGCTCCGAAGCTCAGAGCAGAGTTAGGAAGAGAGGGCGCCGGGGTGAGCACTTGCATGCAAGCTCCGAAGCTCCGAGCAGGCGGCGGCGTGCTTGTTGCGGCAACAGCCTTCTGCGGACTCTTCTGCGGACTGGCGGAGGGCAAGTCCGCAGGCAGCTCGGCATCAGGCAAGTCCGCACGCCTTGCTGGAAGCGTAAGGCCGCCCGCGAGGGCAAGTTCCGCTTGTGCCTTCTCGCGTGCCTTCTGCTGCTTCACCTCCGCCCTGAGCTCGCGCAGTACCTCGAGCATCTGGGGCTGGCTGAGCTGTCCCACGTTACCGAGGTCTCTTCGGCGAAAGTGCTGGCGCAGCACTGGCTTCGACAGGCCGGTCGTCTTCCAAAGCTCTACGAACTCGTTGATGCTAATCGTGCCGTCCCTACATGAACCACCAAACAGCACGCGCCCTCAGAACACCGCATAGTGAGCGCAGGAGTAAGTTCGTCACCATGGTGTGGGAGGGAAGGGGGTGGCGCAGTCGGCTGAGCCGCACACTCGTACCCGTCCGTGTCGAGCGACGCGATGAGCACCGAGTCCGCTTCCCGCATCCTTGCGTCCTTGGCTCGCGTGCGTTTCTCCCGTATCTGTTGGACCCACTCTTGAAGCTGCAGGACCGCCTGTGTCGACTCGCTCGCAAAGAACTGGCGTATGATCATATCGAATGCCTCTGCACGATTGCGCCGCCCGATGGCTGAGTCGGCCGCAGCGGCCGCAGCGACGTTGCCAAGCACCTTCGCATTCTCAATCTCCTCGAACTGGTTCAGGAGCTCGAGCACCTGCATGCAAGGCAATGCCAGAGGTCATCCTGAGGTCAACATAAGGTCATCATAAGGTCATCAGAGGTCATCAGAGGTCATCAGAGGTCACCAGAGGTCATAAGAGGTGATCGAATGTGCGCTTGAGGAGAGTGCTAGAGCACCTGGCGTCCGTGCGACTCGAGGCCCTTTGGCGGCGGAGGCATGCGCGGCTGAACCATCAGGGTGGCCCGCTTACATAACGCGCCGTCATGGGCGACCTTGGTGGAGCGTAGCTCGTCGTAAGAGAGGAAACCGTTGCCGTCGTAGTCTGTGTGCGGCCATTCCAATCGAGCGTGAGGTGGGAGGGAGGGAGGGAGGGAGGGAGGGAGGGAGGGAGTAGGGAGTAGGGAGGGAGAGACGGTTAGGGAGGAAGGGAGGGACTGAGGCAGGCAGGCAGGGAGAACGGCATAGAGGGGTATAGAGGGGTAGATCACAGTGCTTCGCTCTCGCCGAGATCGTACCGAGATCGTCAAAGATGGCCTCGATGTACCACGGGCTGCAGTTGGCTCCCCTAGAAGCGACCATGCTCTGCACGCCTTTGATAAACTCTTGGAGGTCAACCTTGCCGTCGCCGTTGGTGTCGAACTGACGAAACCCGTCGACGAGGCTGCCGAGCGACCCTGCAAGCATCTCGCGCAGATCGGTGGCGTTCATCTGAGGGGCAGCCTTCTTCATCGGCAACGCCTTGTCCAGCTCGTTGCGCAGCTCGCTGGCGAGCCTCATGCGCACCCGGCTGGTTGTTTGGCCGAGCCGGGGCAGGCCCGAGCTCGCAGGCAGCTTACTCAGAGAGGGCAAGCTTGAGCTCTTGGGCAGCGCTGTGGCGAGCGGCGGTGGGGGGCTCTTCAGAACTTTGCTGAGCTCCTTCAAGTTGAGTGCGCCGCCTCCGTCCCTGTCCCAGCTGTCAAAGAGGGCATCGACCTCCTGGACGGACACATCGAGCCCGATGGCAGGCATAGCCTTCCGAAACTCCTTCTTGCTCACCTCGCCGTCGCCGTTGGCATCCCACTCGCGGAAAAGGTCGAGCACCTTGCCCGCATTCCGGCGAAGCGCCGCCGCGATCTGTAGCTGGATCGGCGGCGCGTCGGGCCCTTCGTCGAGGTCGATCTTGCCGAGCGTGCTCGAGCCTTTCTTGGTCGGCTTCGCTGCCGGTGGCTCGACCGGTGGCGGCTTGGGCGTCTCCTTTTGATCAGCGCGCACCTCCTTGAGCTCACCGCTCTCGTGTTGATGCAAGGCTGGACGCGAGGACGCTCGCCGTAGGGCCAACGGATCGGCATCCGCAAGACGTCTCAGGCGGCTGGATCCGATGATGGCGAGGGATGCCTTGCGCCATTGCCTCATACCGGCATGGGGATTGCGATCCACATCCTCTTGCCCAAAGATCGACTCGAGGATCGCCGCATCATATTGGGGGTCTGCGCACAGATCGGCGAGGCACACTTCCTCCTCCGCATCTCGTGGTGACGCGCCTCGTCGTCGAGATGGATTCGAAGCAGAGAGTGCAGCTGCGGCCTGCCTCGACTCAAGCCACGTACGTCGCCGCGCTTCTAGAAATGCGGTCGCATCTAGACGTGGCCTAGGAGCGGGAAAGGGCGTTAGTCGAGCGCCGCCGCTGGCAAAGCGCCTCTGCAACTCGTAGGCTTCACGGAGAGACGCGCCTGGCTCGAGGCTGCTGCTGAGCTTCTTCCCACGCTTTGGCGATATCCACTGCGCCTCGAGCGACGTGGCGGCGGTGTGGATCATGCGCTCCTGGATCATACGCAGGGAGTCCATGGGCAGCCAAACTAAAACGCGGCCGACCGCAGGGACGAAACGGACACGAAACGGACACAATCAAACAAGCAACCAACCAAAAATGCAATCTCGGATTCGCCTCAAAGCGAAATTGAACTCCATATGAGATGCATGCAAACGTCTTTGAGAATCGACAGCAAGAATGGCAGGTTCGAGTAAACCCTCGTCCAGGCGAGGAGGACCGCAGCGATCAATCCATTTCCATACCCGCCATGCAGCCCGAGCTAGTCGAGAATCACCTCGCAGCCTCTGTCTCGACGCCGAGCCTTCGCAGCGCTCACACGCCACAGCGGCAGGCCTCAGCGCCGCATCTGCGCAAGCACCAAGGTTTGGCTTGGTTTGGCAAGCAGAAAGCGACGTTCAGCACGAGAAAGCGCCTGGTCGCATGGACGCCGGAGCATCCGCCGCAGTCGCCGGGCCCTGCGCTGAGGACGCCGCAGACACTGAGCACCGAGCAGGCCACGCGCTTCGACCGCCATGGTTTTGAGAGCTGGGTGCAAGAAGAGGAATTCCGAACGCCCATGCCTGCGTCGGCCTTCTACAAGCTCTCGGTCGCCGAGGTGAGCGGGGCCCACAACCTCGAGCATACGCGTCGGCACCCTCACAAGCTCGAAGCCGCCGAGCAGTACGCCTTCGGCACCTCGACGGACGACTTCACCGAACTCGCCGATGAGCTGAGTGGGCGCAGCCATGCCTACCTGCAGCACATGCAGGGCTCGACCTTCCCATACCAATTCCTGCAGCACAAGTTGCGAAGACCGCGCGATGAGGCCTTCGAGAAAGACGTGATGCTCAATGCGGGGAGCATCCACCCGAGCATCCAGAGCGCGCTGCTCAACGCGCCCCCGCCGCCCGCCGCCGAGCCCGACCGTCCCTTTGGCGGTCCGTTTGCCAACACGAAGATGGTGCATAGCTTCTCCCTGCTTCCACGCTGGAGCAGTGACACGCCGCTCCCCGATGCGATTCTGACGAGCCCCGGAGAGTACGCCGGACCGATGGTCCGCCCCTCGACCGCCTCGGCTGCGCGGCTGCGCTCACGCTCGAGCCCCACGGGCGGCGCGCAGCCAAGCAAGAGCGACGTGGCTCAGGCAAGCCGCCGAGGGCCGGGCTGCTATGTACAGGGAGGCGACGGCTCGAACCCGCGTGCATCGCTCGAAGCTCTCGCTCTCCCATCTCACACCCCTTCGGCGCTGCACCGTCCTCAGAGGTCTGAGCTCTTGATGAGCTCTTGTGTGCCTGCGCACCTTGATGATACACTGTACCTTGATGAGCTCTTGATGAGCTCTTGATGAGCTCTTCATGAGCTCTTCATGAGCTCTTCATGAGCCCTTGATGATACACTGTACCTTGATGCTCACGCCGCCACATGCGCCGCCTGCGTTGAGCTATCTGCGCCTGCACTGACGCCCGTGCTGTGCCTCTTCGACTCTCTCGCATATCCTTGTCCAAAGATGCCCATCATGATCCCGATGGCTTCGGTGCGCTCACAAAGTCTCGGAATGCGTGCGATAGGATGGTTCGACGACCGCTACCCAGTGCACTACAGCTGGCCCAGCGTGGCGGGCCTAGAGGCGCAGCAGTTACGAGAGGGCCTCAAGGCCCTCGACGCTCCGCCGGCCATCGGCTCGTACAACCATGCTGGAGGCGCTCCGAGCATGCCCTGCGCCCCGCTGCGCCATGGCGTCAAGTGGCCCTTCCCCTCAGGCGGCGACGCGAACCCCCAGTCTGGCCGGCCCGATGCCTTTTGGCCAGGGTCCACGGGCACCGAGGTCGGGCCGGGCACCTATAGCGTGACTCACGTGCACCCTTTCAATAGGAACCCGCGGAGGGCGATGTGTGCATCGAGTCCGTCGGCGATGGTCCTCGGCAGGCCACTAGAGCAACTCGACGAGGACGAGTGTCGCATTGGGCCGAACTCGTACGTGCTACCGGCGAAGCTGCACACCACTGGGCCCCAGGGCATGCACGGGCGGCGTGTCGCTTTTGCGAGCACACCGTACGTAGCGCCCGTCCTCACCGAGCAGCAGAGGGTGGTATCACGCGCCAAGCTCGCTCAGGCGGCAGGTGTGCTGATGGCCGACTGATGACCAATGATTGTGGGCCACTCATTGAGGCTACTGATCAGCCACTCATGCGGCCACTGATGGCCACGGATTCGGGATTGCCACTCATTGAGGCTATTGATCAGCCACCCAGGTGACCACTGACTGATCACTGCTGGGCTCGCTCCACGCTCGGGCGGCAGTTGAGCGAGCGCGTAAGCTCTCGCCCGATGGTGTGCGGCTCGACCTTGAGCGGCGCGCAAAGCTGTACCGGCAGCGCGACGCCCGCTCTGAGGCAGCCAAGCAGCGCCGGGAGGAAGTTCTCAACGCTGAGCAGGCCGAGCGAGAGGCGTGAAATCAGACGCGCGCCGCTCCTCTAGTCCGCGGGCTTCGACGAGGCTCTTGGTCTTCGACCTATAGCTGTCGGAGAAAACTCGTCGCGGCCTCCCTCGCACACGAATCGCCAACCAACTACATCTACGTGGTAGGCTGGAGATCCTTAAGAGATCCTTGCCGCAAGGTCCACTATAAGGAGGCAGGACGGCAGCACGGCACGTGACGGTGAGCCGCTGAGCCCGGAGCGGCGGTTGAGTAGCGAGGACTGCAATCCTGCAATGATCATGATAGACTCTGATGACACAGACACGATGCAGACTGAGCACTGACGACAGTGTGACTGATTATTATAAATAAACATGAATAACAAAGGATAGAGTCGGTAGGCATGCATGCGACGATGCGAGAGTGGCCACGTCTCTGTGGGTGTGGCGACGATGCGGTCACGAGCGGTGCTGTGTGTGTCTGTGAAAGTATCCTCGATTGTGCGATGTGTGTGTGGTGCATGTAAAGTAATGTAAAGCGGAACGGCGGTCCACGCTCTATACATAACAAAACCAATGAATATAACACTTTCCATGGAACAGGACACATCAGCGGCGCTCATGCAAGCACCTCCATGGCAAGCGCACCTTAAACAAACAAATGGCATGGCGTGAGCATGAGCGCCATGACGCTTGAGGCCACAATGACGTATGAGGCCACAGGGCACAGGCCCACAGCAAGCGGGGAGACGCAAAGCCAAAGGAAAGCGGTTTCTTGGATGGGTGGCTCCAGAGGGCGACGGGGAGCGCCGCGTGCCGACCACTACAGCGAGCAAGATCAGGCGCGGGGGGGCGCCGCGTGCCGACCACTACAGCGAGCGAGATCAGGCGCAGGTGGTGCGTGAAGAAGGACGTTCTCCGTGCTGTCTGCGGATGGGCGTCGTGTGAAGGGGCACACAGCTTAAGCAGCACGATCAAGACTTCTTGCATCAGAGCACGACGAGTCGACGATGCGCTCTTGTGGTTTGTGTGGGGGTATTTGGGCTTCTTTTTGTCGCGGTGCCGAGCCTCTCGCGCGATGAGTCTCAATTCCATCCGCGCCCTCTCCGTCCGAGCGCCCCGACAAAAACTGTCCTGATTTGGAAGACGCGTCTCGCTCGTTCGGCTCACAGTGCACGAACAGTTGCAGCTCTAGTTGTTGCACCGACAGCTCCACGTCCCCACGACGTCATGGGCGCCGGCGGCTCCGCCAACGCTGCTCGAAAGCGACGGGATTCTACCGTAGACTTCCGAGATAAAGCCACCGGGCGCCCATCGTTCAAACTCTCAAAAGCCCAGGATGCACAAGCTCAACGCCATATTGAAGCTGGAGTAAAGCACGTCTTCAGTACTGGCGTCGATGACGAGTTTGACGCCGCCTTCTACCGAGTCGACAAGGACAAAAGCGGCTTCATCGACGTGCACGAGCTGCACTCGGCACTCGGCACTCTCGGTATTCAGCCTGATTCCTTCCAACATACCCTGGAGGTGATGCGCGAATTCGACAAGGATAAAACCGGTGGCCTGGAACTCAAAGAGTTCCGCTCGCTCGCTCGCCGGATGAAGGAGGAGATGATTGCCGCCGAGGGTATCTTCAAAAGGTTTGATAAGAACGGTGACCAACGGATCGGCGTCATGGAACTCTGCGCCTGTCTGACGCATCTTCATTTGGCGGACAATCTTGATCAGGCAAAGGTGGTTATGGAAACCTTTAGCGTGGAGAAGAAGGCAACAGGCACACTGTCCTTCGACGAGTTTAACAAGGCTGTTGACCGATGCCGAGCCTTAAAGAGCCACCGCGAAACCTTTCGGTCGTACGACGCGAATGGCGACGGCACCATCGACGTAGCTGAGCTACTCACCATGCTCCTCGACCTTGGTTTGGCCAACTCGGAGGTCCAGGCACGCGACGTGTTGCAGATTTTCGACATCGACGGCAATCGATCCCTCGACGTCGCCGAGTTCATCAAATTGGCCGATTCACTTGCGATCTTCCACGAATTTGACAGGAACCTGGATGGCAAGCTCGGCGTTCACGATTTGCACTACCTGCTGCAAAAACTCAAAATAGCGTCCGACTTTGAAACGACGAAGACCATACTGAAGCGGTGGGACAAGAATGGCGAAGGCTGTCTGCAGTTCAACGAGTATCTAATGTTGAACAAGGAGATCCAGGAGCTGACAAAGTATCTGCACATGCCCTACTGCAACGGTACATGTGGCTGCCAGTGTAATCCTGCCAATCAGCGGCCTCAGGCTCAGGCTGCGGCGCCTGCTCCGAGCGCTCCTGGTACGCCTCGGAAGTTGAACTCTAAAGCGTCCGCGCCATCAACGTCGGCACCTCAGTCAAAAGCGTCCGCGCCAGCAGCGTCGGCAACTAATCGACCCTCTGGCCCGCCAGCCAAGCTGCCTGCACTGAATGCAACAGCGCCACCACCATTGGCCACCACCATCAATGCTGATGAGATCTTCCGCAAATTCGACCGGGACGGCGACTCGTCCATCGACGTCTACGAGCTGCACGGTGCGCTCGAAGGTCTGGGCTTGCCACCCAACAACTT
>PJAB01000614.1:0-23095 GCA_002887195.1 Chrysochromulina parva | reverse complement strand
CCCCGCCTTCGCCGCCCCCGCCATCGCCACCTCCCTCGCCACCACCATCGTCTCCTCCACCCTCTCCGCCCCCGCCTTCCCCTCCACCGTCTCCGCCGCCACCGTCTCCGCCTCCTTCGCCTCCGCCTCCCTCACTGCCGCCCTCACCGCCGCCCCCGTCTCCACCTCCATCCCCAACACCTCCATCCCCGCCTCCGTCTGCGCCAAGATCACCTCCTCCATTGTCGCTTACCATCGTTACGCTCTTTTCCATCAACGTCACTTTGATGCCTGCTCACACCGCCGCTGCAGGGATCGTTGCTGCCTTTCAGAGAGCTACCCAAACCAACGCCTCGGTAGCTGTGACTCTGACGCTCAGAGGCAGCTTGCAGATTGAGGCAGGCATCCTTGATGCCGAGGGGCTGCGACAGGCACTAGAGGGCGAGGTCTGCGAGCGCTCCGTCGCATGCTCTGTCTCGGTGGCGGCGAGGCGCCGTGCGTTGCAGTTCACCAACCAGTCCTCCACCCGCGTCTACTCCCACACTTACTCCAGGCAGTTGAATGCTAGCGTCGAAACGCTTGGGGCCCCAGCCGTGAACGCATCTGCACTGGTCGCTGCACTCGGCTTGAATTCGTCACTCGCTGTTTCTGTGAGCGTCGACCGCCTAGATGCTCAGGTCGTAGAGACACACGTCGCTGCTCATTATGGCGGAATGAACGTGGGCTTTTCCGCAGCGGCTGCTACAGAGCTGGGGCTCGAACCTTCCCAAGTGGTCCAGGTGGCTGCCCCTCAGATAATCACCCCGCCCTTGCCGCCGCCGCTATCACCATCGCCGCCCTCACAACCACCCTTGCCTCTGCCACCCTTTGACCCGCCACTGACGAGCGGCAGCCGCACTGGCAACAGCTTGAGCTCATCTAGTGCCGGTGGCGACTATCCAATTGGTGGCATCGTCGGTGGCATCGTCGGTGGCTTGGTTGGGGCGGCTGTGCTTGTGATCGCGCTACTCTACTGCTTCTTCCGTCGAACACGGAAGGCAAACCAGCAGTATCCAGACTTTAGTGGGATCGACTTGGTGCAAAGATCGCCACGCACTCGCTTCGTGTTTGGGCCGGGGCCGCTTGGTTTTGGGCTGAGCGACGCAGCCGACGGAGGCGTCTTCATCGCGGAGGTGCATTCCGGCGGCGCCGCCGAGCAGCAAGGCATGCGTATCGGCTGCCGTGTACTCACGCTCGCTGGCATCGACGTGCGCCGCGTGAGCAAGCCCGTGCTGGCCCAGATCATCGCCAGGCTCCAGCGGCCTTTCGAGCTCACCACGACGCTCGAGGCGACCTCAACCTACAAGGCAGCCAAGGCACCAGGCTCGCCCCCGATGACGCCAAATGCTGATCCCCCATGCCTAGGTCTCCAATCGCCGCGGGCGATCTCAGACGGGATGTCGCAGGCTATCACGCAGTCTCAGGCAGGGGATGGCGAGATACAGGAGGTGCCTACGCCGTCTTCGCCGCGACTAGGTGAGCGCACTATCGAGCGAATCCGCCGTGGGCATCCAGCTGCATACGAGCCATCGGCGCTGGCGCTGGCTCCGGCGCCGGCGCCATCGCTGCCGGCGCGACCGGTTATTCTGTCGGCTGAGGTGATCGTGCCCGATGGCGCCGTGGCGGGCGAAGATTTCACATTCACCCTCGAAGATGGACGTCAGATTGTCATCAGTTGCCCCGACGAGGCCATGCCTGGTGATCTTCTAGAGATCGACGCCCCAATTTTGGACGAGACCGATGTCTCGCTATTGGACGCGAGGATCTCCGAGCTGCATTCGCTTCGAGCACAAAGTGCATCCGACACGATGGCGGCTCCTTCGATCGACGAGGACGAGGACAACTTGCAGCTCACGGAGACTGTAGAGATGGTGGTGCCCGATGAGTGCCGCCCAGGCGACTCGTTCGTCGTCGAGGCGTCGTGGGGCGGGCTTTTTGAGGTTGAAGTGCCCCCTGGCACTGCGGGGGGCTCGATACTCTTTGTTGAGCTTCCCAGGCCACTGCAGACTGGCGAGAGTGCGTCGGGTGCCCCGCCCAACGGAGCGCAATTGCAGCTTAATATTTGAGTCGTGAAAGCGGAGGCTGAAGCATCTATAGCATGCGCGCCGCCGGGGTATGCGATAATTGCGGTAAGGGCGCAAAGGGTATGTAGCTCGATGTACCCGGCTCGTTGGGCCGCTAAGATGTGCTCCGGACGCCTCGACGGGGCCCTGGATAACCGACTAAGATGACCGAACTTTTCCCCCGGCTCGAAGCCTCGAACACGGCGGTAGGGGGCCGGCCCGGTTGGAGGGGGTGGCGGGTTCGACGTTGCTCGTTCGTATCGAGTTTGTCCATCGCCGATCGCGCGAGCCGTCCCCGGATCGGTAATCTTAACGGTCATCGGATGGGACGGATGCCGCAATTGGGATGCCGCCGACTACGTGAGCCGACGGTGCATGTATACATGTCGCGTCAGGGTCGTACATGTATCAGGCAATCAGTCGAGGCAATCAGGGACGGGGCGGGCGCTACGGGGCGGCCCGCAGAACGGCAGAAGGCCCGCAGAGCCCGACCCCTCGGCAGCGGGGCCGAGACCACCCCCCTCGGGCCGTGCTCGGGAGGCACGAAAGAACAGCACGGGCGAGGCACGCACCGGGGTGTGGTCCTGCTCTAACTGCAAACTGCTCCGGGGCCGAAGTAGGGCCGAAGTCCCCGAAGATACCGGGAGACTCTCAGAGGGACACGGAGATCACACTGATTGGATCTCCTGTTACGGAGTCAATCACTATCCCATTGGTGGTATCGTCGGTGGCCAATCTCCTGGAACCGGTAAAAAGACCCCGGGGGGAGCCGGTACCGTAAGCGTCGTGTTGAACGTTGCGTACCGGTTCCCCCCGGTGTCTTTTTACCGGTACCGGTACATGTATGTGTGCCTCCCGCCGTGATGAGTGTGAGTGCCACAGACACGAAGCAATGCTAAGCATGCGATGGATCTTCATGCTCATCGTCCTCCTTTTGATCCGGCCGGACCACGCGCTGCACAGGCCTTTGCGTACCACGATGCCTCGGCCGTTGGCCACGGCTGCTCGTACACAACGGATAACCATGGAAGCCTCCAAAAATACCACTGGATCCCTGCAAGGGCGCCGCGCAGCCGCTGCACGGGCGCGTGGGCTGCTCGAGCTGCTGCCCGAGACCGGCGCGACCCCTTCCGAGTTTTCTGAAGTACTCCGTGCATATGCCGAGGCGGGCGCGCCGGAGGCGTGCCTTAGCCTGCTCCGGCGCATGCGCCGCTCTGCGGTGCGACCCACGCTCGAGTGTTACTCCTATGTTGTGGCCGCGCTGCAGGTGTCAGGTCGCAGCCGCGATGCCAGCCGCTGGATGCGCCGGGTCGTCCAGCCTGAGCTGTCGGATACGCTGCTGCAACGCAAGGTGGCCAGCGGCGGATTGGTCAGTCGAGAGGCCTACAATCGCGTGCTCGCCTCGTACGCAGCTGCGGGCCGGCCAGCTGATGCGGTCGAGACGATGCGCCAGATGGTGCGCAAGGGCGGCGTGACGCCCGATATTGTCTCGTTCAACTGCCTCATCGCTGCGCACGCGGCCGCGGGCGAGCCCGAGCGCGCTCACCAGTGGCTCAGCCGTGCTTCACAGTGGGGCGTGGCTCCGGACGTGATCACGTACACCACAGTCATCTCAGGCTACGCGCGCCAGGGCGAGCCCGAGCGCGCCCGCGCCGTGCTCGAGGGCATGCTCGCCGATGGCGTGCAGCCGAATGTGCACTCTTATGCGGCTCTGATCGAGGCATACGTCATCGCGGGGCGCGTGGATGAGGCAGCCGTCTGTCTTGAGAAGGCGAGTGCCGCAGGGGTCGCGCCGAACGTCGTGACTTACTCCTCGGTGGCCAAGGGGTACGCGGCGGCCAACCGACTGGACGAGGCGCGCGCGATCGTGCGGCGTATGTACGACGACAACGTCGAGCCGAACGCTGTCACGTACAACTCGTTGATCTCGTGCTGCGTGCGCGATGGGAGGGCGAGCGAGGCAGTCACGCTGCTGGACGAGATGCGAGCCGCGGGCGTGAGGGCCGACACGACGTGCTACAACATGGTGATCGGGGCGCTCGCACGCTCGGAACGGCGCTCAGAGGCCGAGGCACTCCTGCGTTCGATGCAGGCAGATGGCGTCGCCCTCGACACGGTCACCTTTTCCTCTCTGATCGTGCCAGCGTCGGGGGAGCAGCTACCGTCTCAGGCCGCCGAGTGGCTGCGAGAGATGCAGGAGGCCGGTGTCCGGCCCGATTTGCAGTGCTACAACAAGGTGATCGCCTCCTATGGGCGCGCGCGACTGCCCGAGGTCGCTGAGGAGTGGCTCACTAAGATCGAGCTTGCCGGGCTCGTTCCGAACCTCGTGTCCTACTCAACTGCCATCGCCGCGTATGCGCGCGTCGCAGAGCCGGAGCAGGCGGCGCGACTGGTGCGCCGCATGTGCGATGCGGGAGTGACGCCGGACACGGTCACGTACAACGCACTGCTCGACGCGCACGTGCGAGCCGGCCAGCTCCATCAAGCCCAGGCACTCGTGAGGCGCATGGAGCGTAGCGAGGCGGGCGCGCGCGCCGACGTCGTCTCGTACACCATCCTGCTCTCCGGGCTTGCTCGTCGTGGGCGGCTGAGCGAGGCGGCGCGCTGGCTCGAGCACATGGAGTACAATGCCACTGTCGCGCCCGATGCGACCACGTACAACACGCTCATGGCCGGGTACGCGTCGCGATCGATGTGGACAGCGATGGACAAGCTCATCGGGCGCATGCGTGACGCGGGAGTTCGGCCAGACGAGTACACTTATGGACCGATCCTCGAAGCGGCGCGCCGTATTGGGCAGCGTCAGCGCGCGCGCTCGTACGGCCGGCGCATGCTCCTCGATTCAGAGATCGCTCTCTCGCCCTTTTGCCTCAACTCGTTGCGACGCTCGCTGGGGCTCTCGCAGCTGCGCGCACTCGTGGACGAGCTGCCCGGTGTGTCGTGGGAGGGAGTCGAGGCGGCCCTCGTGCGCTACGACGAGGACAAGGGCAGTGGCGGTGCCGGGGGCGGTGACCGCGGCCGGCGCCGCGGCAAGGCGAGGGCGCTGGGCAGCACTGGCAAGGAGGGCGCCGCCGGCATGCGAGGCGAGTCAGCTGAAGACCAAGGCGGTGTGCGGAACGATGTTGAAGTTGATGATTGATGTGCCGAGCCGTGAGTTTCACAAACTTGCGCTCGACAACGCGGCATCTCGACGCGCAACCGAACGGCATAGTGATTAGCCGCTGCTCCCGGTTCGCGACCGGCGGTCTTCGGTGAAACGCTGAAAAGCGCGCCCGCCGCGTGATGCGGATAATACGATCTCTGCGCATAAGTCTCTGCGCACAGTCTGCGCATCGGCGTTCGGGCGACAAGCTTCTCGGGCATCTTCGGGATCATTACTGCGAGCGTGAGGAGGGGTTTCCCCAGCACATGGACGTCTCCGGTCGTAAGCCGTGCTAATCGACCAACGTGCAACGAGCTACGAGGAGCGGCGGTTGGCGACGAAACCCGAAACGGATATTAGATACTTCGAGACCGGACCGGTGAATCCGCCGTCGGCGCGTTCGGGTTGGGGCTCGCGCGCCCGCGTGCGTCTCGACGCATCTTGCGTCTTGTGTATCTGTACAGCGATGGCCGCGAGCTGTGTTCAAGCCCACCTCGAAAGCCCACCTGCGCCGGCTGCTCGCGGGATGGTTGCGCGCGTGGGGCGACGATCGACACAGCATAGGTTACCCTGTGGACGGCGAGCTCCAGAGACGTATCAAATGCTAACTTAGATCACTGGTCCCTCAACTGGTCTCAAGACTCAACCCACGCGCCACGGACCAAGCATCTAGCACGCGGCTGGAAGTGACTCTATTCGGGCGAGCGCCCCCTGGTCCAGGGACATCCCAATTTTTACAAGGCAACTTTTACAATGAACAATGAACAATCCCTTCCGCGTACGTGTCTGTGCGTCATCGCAGAGCACAGAGGCAGCCGCCTGAGTCCATCAAGAAGCCCATCTTCGATCTTGAGTCCATTTCAAACCCATTACCCTCCTGGTGGTTGCCACATTTTGGCGGTCCCGTCATGGCTCGCCGTGAGGATGGCGGAGCTCGAGGGATGGAGATCGAGGCCGACGAGCGCGGCGCTGTGACACTCTAGCCGGCCGAGGGCCTTGCCCTCTACAAGGTCCCACGCGTGCAATGTCCCATCCTCGGAGCCGCACAGCACGCGCGCGTCATCGCGCGACAGGCTCGCCTCTACGCGGAAGCCCCCGTTGCTGTGCCCGCGGTACTCACACAGCACCTGGCCTGAGGCCTTGTCAAGCAGACGCACAGTATGGTCCAGGGTGGCGGCGAGCACGCAGTTTCGATCGTGTGAGAGCGCCACGCACCCGATGGGCGGGCCGAGCTCGTCGCGCACCATCTCGCCCCGTCGCAGGTCGTGCACGCGTACCTGTGGGAAACATGCGCCGTGGTGAGTACTTGCATGCTGGGTGAGCCCACGCAGGTCTTGCACGCGCACCGAGCCGTCGATGGAGCCGGTCACGATCTCGTGCGCCGAGAGCGCGAGCGAGCTCACTGAGTCGGATCCGGCCGCAAGCGTCTGTATGGGTTGCACGCTGCGCGATCGCAGGTCCCAGCAGCGCACGGTTTTGTCGTAAGAGGCGCTCACCAGCACCGAGCAATCGGCGTTGTATCGGACGGCGTTGACTCGATGCTCGTGCGCAGTCAGCCGCCGGAGCACAGCGCCGGACGTGACGTCCCAAACGAAAACGGCCTTGTCGCCACCGGCGGAGGCGAAGGTGTGGTTGTCAGCCGCGATTGCCACATCGAACACCCGCTGGTTGTGCGAGGCGTAGCTCTTGATTGGCGTACGCTGCGGTGTCGGCGGCGAGGTGCCATTTGGTGGTACGTCGCCGTCGACGCGGTGCGGATTCCAGAGCCGGATCACACGGTCATCACCACCGGTGAGGCAGTACTGGCCGTCGCTGTTGAAGCGCGCTACGTTGACCGCACCCTTGTGCCCTGCGAGAATGGCCGAGCACCTTGTCGCGGCTTGGCTCGGCATGTGCGCGAATTTCTGTGCCGTGAATAACACGAGTGTGGACTTTCACCATCAGAACGTCAAAACTTGACCGTTACGTCAAGTCGAACGATACATGACAACGCAAGAGCGTCTTGCCGCGTGGGAAGATAGAGGTGCGTCGCGCACATCGATCGAGCACACGCCACCCACGAGCAAGGCGACGGTGTGTGCACGACGACGCGAAGCACCTCAGCGTCTCCCACCCACGCAGCGGCCAGCGTGGCTCAGCTCAGCTCTTCTTTGCCACCAGCCACCCCGCCCCGATGCAGTGCTGCCACAGCAGCTTCGCCCGGTGTGCATCGAGCTTCGCTTTGAGTATCTCGCGTGCCTCCGAGAGCGAGAGCCCACCACGGCGCGCCCCCTCGGGGAGCAGCTGACGCTTGCCCGCGATATATTGGTTCGCACGTAGCCCCATGGCCGCGCACGCCTTCATCTCGGCAGCGTTGAGCAGCGCCTGGGCCTCAATGTGCGACGAGGCGGCGGCGGCCTTGGCGACGGCCTTAGCTTTGGCGGCGGCCGCCTTCGCCTTGGCATCCATGCCGCCATCGCTCATGAACGCTGAACTGCTGTGCACCGACGCGAGAGACCCCGCGCCAACGGGGACGATGGCCGTCATTGCCGTCCCCGCGGCCGGCGGCGCCAGGGCGGCGGCGGCGCCGCCGGAGTGCGCAGCCGCTTGGGACTTGGTCGCTGCAAGCTCTTCGACGATGCGGCGCTCCCAAACGAGCTCCGCCTGGGCGGCGCTCAGCTCGGCGGCCTTGCAGGCCAGCAAGTGCTCCGCGCGCTTGCGCAGCATCGCCTCCCGCAGCAGGTCTGTCACCAGGTCCTCATGCTCCTCCGGACTCGT
The DNA here is from genome assembly GCA_002887195.1 of Chrysochromulina parva. NCBI lineage: Eukaryota > Haptophyta > Prymnesiales > Chrysochromulinaceae > Chrysochromulina > Chrysochromulina parva. Next base: position 15,115 of record PJAB01000614.1, on the reverse strand, counting down.
GTGCGGCGCATACGGACGCATAGCTGCCCGGAAGGTGCGCTCCTCAATCGTGCGCTTGCGGTCGAGGGTGTGCTGGCGCGCGGCGCGCTCGATCAGGTCGTGCCGCTGCACAAAGTCGCGCCGGCGTTGCCGTTCGTCCAGCGCCCGATTGTACTCGCGAAGCAACGCGAGCTTCGACTCTTCTTCGGCCTCCGTGTCCTCGGCGTTGAACTCGATGTCCGCAATCGCGTACTCCGCATCGTTCTCCCACTCGGTGTCGAACTCCCCGCGCAGAGGCATGTAGCCCACCAGATCCGCCGCGGGCGTCTCGTTGCCTTCGATGATCAGCCCGCTCGCCCCTCGCGTTTCCTTTTTGGGCCTGATGGGCTTGATTGCATTCTTAGAGCCGCCTGAGCTTGCTCCCACTGCGGCGCTGCCAGAGGTGCCCGTGCCGCTGCCCGCCGTCGTGCCGTGGGCGCCATGGGTGTCGGTGGCAGCCGTGGCAGGGGCCGCAGCCCCCGCCCCGGCGTCGGACGCGTCGGTCATGGCCACATCGTGATGCGGCGAGCCGCCGCCGCCGCTGGGTGCATCCGGGACGGGCGAGGCGCCGCGGTCGGCGCCGCCAGGCTCGGCGCCGCCAGGCTCAGCGGTTGAAGGGGCGGCGGCCGGCGGTGCGGCGGGAACCGGACCGCGTGCGAGGTCGGGCAGCGGGAAGGTCTTCGACCGCAGGTAGAAGCGCTCGTAGTGCTCCTCACACTCTTGCTCCGTCTTCTCAAAGCCGAGGTGCTCGGCGATCGCGCGCCAGTTGCCGAAACCGAATTGGAGGAGGCCCTCGAGGAGGCGCACTTCGTGCTCAGCCGACCAGTCATCGACGAGGAGCGGCATGCGCGTGGTCGACGTGTCGATCAGCTGCACATTGTCTGCGTTCCAGCGGACCCCACTCACGCCCTCCGCGCCGATAGAGTAGCAGTCGGTACAGAGTACGAAATGTTCGCGCTCGCGGTGGCGCACGTGCGTCTCGCCGCGCACGTCGCGCCGGCAGTTTGCGCAATCGTACTTGCCTGGTTTGTAGAAGGCAGCAGTGCGCCGCCGCTTGGGCGCATTCATCGATATCCGGATGCCGGGATACCGGTAGCTGTGAACAGGCTTTTTATTGGTATTCCGCCACGGGGGTACCAGTCCTCCCCGCCTGATCCCTGGTGGCTGTGTGTGCGTCCACAACGCCCACCGACCTACCTATTCCGATACAGGCTCACACGCTGAGGCTCTTCGTTTCAGCTCGCACATAGACTTGCAGCCTCGACGATAGCTGTGTTGGGGCCGCGTCTCAAGTATCAAGCGACAACGCTCTCTAGAAGACGCCGTCAGTCCATGTCGTCCATCGCACTGCTGCCGCCTGAGGCTTTCGCCGCGAGCGCCGTCGCCTTGGCCATCGCCCGATCCAGCGAACTCGCATCGTCACGCTTGATGCCCTCCAGGATCTCGCGCAGCTGCGGATCCACAGGCTTGGCAGGCGCCGTGGCAGGCGCCTCGTCCATCGGCTGAGCGGCTGCGGCGGCGCTCGGCTGGTACTTGTAGCACGCGACTGCGGCCGCAAACCAGGCCTCGTGATAGTAGCCCATGCCGAGGTCGCCCGTCTTGAACACAAATCCCGGGCGAGCGCCCTGGAAGTGGTCGATGGCCACAAAGGGCTTGTTGAGCCGACCGACGCTCATTTTGTAGAAGCGCTCGAGCTTCTCGAGTTGCTCGCGCGCCTGGCTGCACTCCTCCTCGGGCAGCTCAAAGGGCGAGCCGGGCAGCAGGATGTACTGGAGCGTCGCCACGTCCGCTTCGACGCGCTCCTTGCTGAGGCCATCCTCGTCGGTGAGGGCACCGGCGATGGCGAACGCCGCAGCGCGGTCAATAAACGCCTTTGTGTCACGGGACTCGCCGTGCAGAGCCACCATCCACCTCTCCTGGTGCAATTCCTTCAGAGCGGTGAACATGGCGAGCTCTCCCGCCTTGAGAGCCTCAGCCTGCGCAGTCGCACGCTTCTGATCTTGCTTGCTCGGTGCCGGAGGCGTCGGCGCAGGCACAGGAGCGGCAGGAAGGGCTGTTTCAGCCGGGGCTCGTTTTGCGGCCTTGCTGGCAGCCTTCTTCACCGCCGCGAAGTCAGCAGTGATGCCCTCAGCAGTGAGCGCCTCATGCACTTGCTTGGCGGTCAGTTGTTCAGACGAAGCACTCTTGACGCGCAGCACGCTCGCGATGAGGTCCTCCTCTGAGAAAGCCATAGTGCTGGCTCCCGACCGAGAGGCCGTTGACGCCGATGACCACCAAAAAAAAGCGCCGAAGCGAGCAGTTATCGCGAGTCTCTTGACTTGTATTGGGTCGGCGTCGCGTCAACGAATCGTCCTTCAATTTCTGCGTCGCTCAAACTTTCGGGAGGAACACGCTGATCTCGTGGCAAAAAGCAACCACACGTCCACACCCACGTGTAGGAATCTAGAGTGAGCGGAGCGATGCTCGAGCGTGGCCTTGCAATCATCGGAGGCGCCTGTCTGACAGTCGCATCGCTGGCCTTATTGAAGCTCCTGCTCATGGTGCGCCGCTGCTGTGACAATGTGACTGCCGCCGCCAAGCTCCCGGAGGGCGCGTACAATGGCAAGGTGGTCTGGATTACGGGTGCGTCCTCCGGGCTTGGCAGGGAGATGAGCATGCAGCTCGGTCGTATGGGGGCGAAGCTGATCCTGACGGCGCGCACCGTGGATGCTCTGGAGCAGATCGCCGCGGACATTAAAGCTGAGGGCAACAAAGATGTGTTTGTCCTTCCGGCGGACATGTCTTTAATAGAGTTGCTGCCCGCAGTTGCAGCTAAGGCGGTGGCAGTCTACGGCGGCATCGACGTGTTTGTCAACAATGCGGGCTACACGCAGCGCGAACTGGGCGCCAACACCGACTTCGCAGTCGATGTGCACATGCTCAACGTCAACTACCTCTCGGGCGTGTGCCTCACCAAGGCTCTGCTACCGAGTATGACGTCACGTGGCGGTGGCCGGCTGATCAACATATCGAGCGTCGCCGGCAAGGCGGGCATCCCGGTGCGCACCGCGTACTGCGGCGCCAAGCATGCAATGCAGGGCTTCTTCGACGCACTTCGGGCCGAGGAGTTTGCGCGTGGCTCGGGAATCGGTGTCACCAACATCTGCCCCGGCTCAGTGAGGACCAATGTGGCTCGCAACGCGGTCCAGTCAAAAGTGGGCCAGCTACGGGGGCAGAGTGATACCAACATCGAGGCTGGGCTCGATCCCGTGTGGGTGTGCGAGCGGATCCTCGCGGCGGCGCACAACGACGTCGACGAGTCGTGGATCGCAGCAGGGAAGGAGATGCTGATCATGTTGCTGGCTCAGTACGTGCCTGCGACCGCCAAGAGCATGCTGCGCAAGAGGGCCAAAGGCATGATCGCACAGACGCTGGCCGATGTGAAGATGTCGTGAAAATGTGGCCGATTCGTAAGAGCGTGAGCGTTATGTCGCGCCCTTGGGGGTTCGTAGGCCGTTTCCGCCGCATCCGGAAATGTTCGAGCGTCGCACAGCAAGGAATCAAATTCTGTTTTGTAGGGTGCCGACTTCAACCAGATTTGACCAGATTTTGACGATTTTCGTTCCCATTTTCAATGAAAACTTGATGACGCGGCGACGCAAAAAACAAAATTCATGATGCCACGAGGGGATTCCGGCGTCATCGACGACAATGGCGTCCTCTGGCCAGCGACTTCTGTCGGAAAGTTCTGCTCTCCAGCCGAGGGCCAAAGTACCCTTTGGGATTGCATCACGACCGCGTGCGCGAAGTACACGGGGCAGAAATGCGTGGGCGAGCGTGCAGTCGTGCTGAAGCAAGAGGTTGCCGGGTTCGATAAGTTCATCATGGGCCCTTACTCCTTCATCACGTGAGTACCGCCGCCTCCTTGCCCAAGCCTGTCCCGGACGGCCTTGACGCCGCCCGCGCGCGTTGCAAGCAGGTACGCCGAATACTATGGTCGCATCAACAACCTCGGATCAGGCCTGGCCAAGCTGTCCGAGCTCTCCAAGGGCTCGACCGTCATCATCTATGCCGAGACGCAGAAGCTCTGGATGCTCTCGGCTTTCGCCGCTTGGCGGCAGGGCTACGTGGTCGGCACGATCTACGCGACGCTCGGCGCGGACGGCGCCGAGTTCGGTATCAACCAGTCGGGCGCCAAGATGGTCTTCGCCGACGGCAAGCTCCTCAAGGTCCTTGCGAGCATCGCGTCCAAGCTGACTCAGTGCAAGCGCGTGATGGTCTTCAAGGCGGAGGACATGGACGGCCCAGCCGTGGCCCAGCTCAAGGAGGCAGGGATCGAGGTCACCACGCTGGCCGAGATTGAGGAGTCCGGCGCAAACGCGCCGCAGGTGGTGATCGTCGATCCCGATCCCGATCCCTTTTTTGTACTCCTACACCATGTTGACCCCTTATCCCGAGCCCTGACTTGCACAGGAGCCCACGCCGTCGAGCCCCGAGGACACCGCCGTGCTCATGTACACATCCGGCACGACGGGCAACCCCAAGGGTGTGCTCATCTCTCACGCCAACATCGCCTCGCTCGTGGCGGCGACGCTGCTGCCGACGGGCGCGCTGGGCGGGTATATCAAGGCCGGCTACAAATACCTGGCGTACCTGCCGCTCGCCCACATCATGGAGCTCGCCGTCGAGGCCGCGCTGTTTTCGGCTGGGTTTGTTATTGGCTACGGCAGCCCAGGCACCCTCACGCCATCGAGCATCAAGATGCTGCAGCCGAACGAGGCGGCTTCGAAGGAGGTGAAGAAGAAGGTCCTCGCTCAGCTGGGCGACGCAGCGGCCCTCCAGCCCGACATTTTTGTGGCCGCGCCGGCTGTCCTCGACAAGATCCTTATTGGCGTGCGCAAGATCTTCGGCGAGAAGAAGGGCCTCATCAAGATGGCCATTGAGGGCGGCCTCAGGCGTGGCAAGGCTATTTACGACAAGGGCGGCAAGGGCACAAGCGGTTTCCTCTCGAAGATCGTGTTCAAGAAGGTGCAGGCTCGCCTTGGCGGCAAAGTCAAGATCATGGTCACCGGCTCCGCTCCGCTCAGTGCCGAAGTGCAAAAGTTCGTGCAGACCGTCTTCAACTGCCCAGTGCGGCAGGGCTACGGCCTGACCGAGACGTGCGCGGGCACGTGCATCACGCTGGCGCGCGACAACTCGACGATGACGGTCGGCCCGCCGCAGGAGTGCGCGTGCATCCGGCTGCGCGACTGGGAAGAGGGCAACTACCGCAACAGCGACGTTGACAACAAGGAGATTGGCATGCGACGAGGCGAGGTCCTCATCGGCGGGCCGATGGTTTGCCAGGGGTACCTCGAGAACCCCGCGATGCCGGACGAGGAGCTGTCGGCCAAGAACCGCGACGACTTCGTCACCATCGACGGCGTGCGCTACTTTTGCACGGGCGATATCGGCCAGTTCACCCTCATGGGCAACCTGCAGATCATCGACCGCAAGAAGGACCTCGTGAAGCTCCAGATGGGCGAATACGTGGCGCTCTCGAAGGTCGAGAATGCACTCAAGGCATCCAAGTTCACGATCCTGCCCATGTGCTACGCCAAGTCGACCATGAGCTACTGCATCGCCCTCGTCTGCCCCAACGAGGGCGAGATGCGCAAGATCGATGGCGCTCCCTCGGAAGCGACGTTTGCGGAGCTCTGCAAGAATGAGGCCGTCATCAAGGCCATCACGGCCGACATGCAGGCCTGCTGCAAGAGCGCCAAGCTGCAGACCTTCGAGACCCCGACCAAGATTGTCCTGATCGACGACCTCTGGACGCCCGAGAATGACATGCTCACCGCCGTCCAGAAGCTCAAGCGCAAGCCGATCGAGGCCAAGCACAAGGACCAAATCGAAGCGGTCTACGTTTGAGGAGGGCTTACCGGCCCCAGCCACATGATGAGCTCCGAGGCACGAGGTTCACCACGGGCGGGCGAGTCGGTACGGCGGCGAGGTGCATGCGTGATGAGGGATGCGACTGCGTCGTCGGTGGAGGGCGTCGACAACATGTTATCGGGAACGGGGAGGTGCGCGACTGCGAATGACCGACGATCTCTATCTGAGCGCGCGAGCTGGTTCAGATCATGCCGCCCACTAGCCGTTAACCCCATGGCGTGGGGGCCTGCGCCGAGCCTGCAGGCGCGCATGCAGGCGCGGCGCCGACAGCGCCGGTAGGGAGCGGCGGCGCGACGCGTGGTCGACGCGCGTTTCCCGCGTACTGGAGTGTCAGACTCGCCACTCAGTGTCAGACATGTGCAGTGCGCGAAAAAGTGCGGGTAGGGTTACGTCAGTATCGTCATTACATAGGGAACACTTGATAGGGAAGCCATTTAAATCGTACGCCGTCACATTAGTTGACATTACACATATTCATATATGATATTTTATGTGTCGTGTAGCCGGCTAGGCGATCTGCTGGCTTAAGATCTGGCAAATCCCGGCCGCTTGGACACGACAAACGTCCCCGTTGCGCGTCTCGGTGCGTCGAGTCGTACTCGAGAGTCGAGTCCACGGGCCGCTCGCGGCCCCGGGTCGGGAGACCAGCAGCAGGCACCCCCGAGGCCAAATGAACACACTCGTCGCCACACGCCAGGGTCCCGTCTCCCACCCGACACCCGCCAGGACTCCGCCCGCGCCCGTCCCTCGCACCCACAGCGGGGCGGCGGGAGGGGGGAACTAGGTCCGACGAGCACACGCGAGCGGACGCTCGGTCTCAGCTGCGGGCCCTGTGCGCCTCATACAGCCAGGCGACAGCACACACACATATTTCACATGGAAACAGCAAATTCGTGATCTCCCTTTTCCAAACTTTTCGCTCAGATCCTGTCAGATCGGGGGGGGGGCGGAGATTGCATGCCAGATTGATGACGGGACGATCTCCCCTGATGACAGCGAGCTGGCCGACGCTTCGGCTTTGTTTTTTCCCTTTCGGGTCGCGCGCGTCCAACCGGCTTTCCGATCTTGAATTTCCCGCGGCCCACATGACATCTCCCTTGCTGCTTCTGGCAAGCGTTACCTTCGTGCGACCGGCCTTCTTCTACACACCCACGGCACGCACGCGAGCCATCAACATGGTCGAGCCGTCGACACTCAAAGCAATCGCCATCTACGACACCGAGATGGAGGCACGCGTCGAGGCACTCAACTCTGCAGGGCTCGAACTTCAGGCCGTCGTCGAGAATCTGCGTAACAACCTTGCCATCTGCTGTGAAGCCAAGGCGGAGGCCACGACCCAGCTCAAGGTGGCCTATGAGGATCTCGAGAATGTGCGGGCAGAATGTGCGGCATCCAACACTCGGGTCGCATCGCTCCTTGAGGCAGGTCTGGCCCTTGAAGCGGACATGCAAGCGCTCCAGACGAAGCTGCAGGCAAAAGACGAAGAGCTCGACGCAAAGGTCGAAGAGCTCGACGCAATCCGCGCGGAGCTGATCACGGCCAAGAAGATGCATTCCGAGGCCAAACATGCTGAGTTGGAGACAGTCCGCACAGAGTTGGAGGCCTGCATGCAGTCCAAGGCGAAGGCGTGGATGCAGGTGGCGCAGTTCGAGGCGTCGCTGGCAGAGCTCGAGAACGTCTTTGTGGACCTCAAAGCCCACCGCGAGCATGCTGCCGCGCAGCTCGCCGCGAAGCATGCGGAGCTGGAGGCGTGCCGGGCGGAGCTTGAGACGACCAAAGCTCACAAGGTGCTGGCCGTTGAGAAGCTCGACGAGAGCCAGTCGCTGCTGCACGAGTGCCTGGGTGAGTTGGCCCGCCGTGAGGCAGCCAAGAAGCAGGAGGCGGAGCTCGAGGCGGTGGCAGCGCACGAGACAGCGTCGATGGAGCAGCCCGAGAAGTCCATGGTGCCGGCAATATCTGTGCAGGCGGAGCTCGAAGCGGTGCGCGAGCAGCTGAACATGAACAACGTGCAAGCGGCCGAGATGCTCGACGCGACGCAAGAGGAGCTCGATGGCGTGCGAGCACAGCTCGCGAGCACTCGGGCGCAAGCCGCGGTGGAGCGAGAGGCGCAGCAGGAGCAGATGGCGGCCACCAAGGCGCAGGCTTCCAAGCAGATTGAGATCAGCACGGCGCAGGCGCAGGCGGCGGCGCAGGCGCAGGCCGCAGCCCTGCTCGCGGCAGTGCACGCGCAGGCGGCGGCGCAACTCGAGGCGGAGCGGGCGGTGTCCGCGGCCGCCCAGCAAGAGGCGGTCGCGGCGCGGCTCGCGCTCGAGGCAATGGAGGAGATTCTGTCGCACACCAAGGATGAGATGGCACGTGTGAAGGAGATGGTGGTGCCCATGCCCGAGGCGGCGCCCATGCCCGAGGTGGTGACCATGCCCGAGGTGGCGCCCATGCCCGAGGCGGTGACTATGCCCGAGGCGGCGCCCATGCCCGAGGTGGCGCCCATGCCCGAGGCGGTGACCATGCCCGAGGCGGTGACTATGCCCGAGGCGGTGCCCATGCCCGAGGCGGTGACCATGCCCGAGGCGGTGACTATGCCCGAGGCGGTGCCCGCGCCGCCGCCCACGCCCGAGGAGGTTGCCCCGTCGCCCCCTGCGATGGGCGCGATGCCTCTTCCCTCGTTGCCGGCCTCGATGCCGCGCTCGCAGCTTGCCGATGCAGTGGGCTCGGAGTGCCGCCCCATCATCGTCGCGTCGTCGCCCACGCGCTCGCAGGTTGCCGAGGCCACGGGCTCGGAGCGCCGCCACTTCATGGGAGGCTCTTCGCCGTCCGCGGCGTCGTTGCCAAGGCCGGCGGCTCGGCCTACGCGCTCGCAGCTTGCCGAGGCCGCGGGCTCGGAGCGCCGCCCCATCATCGTCGCGTCGTCGCCGACCGCTGCCCACCACGCAGAGGCGCTCGCATTTTACGCCAACGGCCAGTGGCGCCAACGGCCGGCCGCCGAGGAGCCCGAGTACCAGGAGGCCCGCGTCGACGGGTGGCTCGTGCGCACGTACCGCGATCCTAAATCCGCTTACTCGCCCCCGGACTACGCGTACGAGCGACCTACCGGTCAGCGAGTGGGCAACGCACCCGCGCTGTCGAGCGAGGAGCACTTTCGTGGCCGGCTCGAGCGCCTGCGCTCAACGGGGGCGACGTCGCGGCTCCAGCAGGGCGAGTTCTCGATGCGGGCTGCCTCGGGGGGGGCCTAAGGAGCCATGGCTCAGCGGAACGAGACAGACAGAGGTCAGAGCCCGTCTGTGTGGGCAACCGGGGGCGGGAGGTGATTCAGATGTGAGCATCACATGACGCTTGACGGGCCAGCGCACCTCTGGTACCGGGGCGATAGCCGCGGGCAGGCCGGTGTCGGGCCCAGGTTTGCAGGTAATGGCCCAGGTTACGATAGGCAGAGGCGGAACCCGGGACGCGCGAGAACCATCATGTGTCTACATGTGCACGCGCGTTGTCGAAGGGCATCTCAAGAAATCTCAGGGTTAAAGTTAACGCGCACGCACAAATGCAACTCTTGAACTCCCGCGAGGACACGCGCGCTACCGTCACGCACTGTGGGCGACGCGCTTGTCCTCTTGCCGCATGCCATCACTCCCACGGACACGCATCACTCGTCATCGGTACGCCCCATGCCATGCACATCCGCCAATCGTGCACGCGGCCACAGCCTGCAGTATGCGGTCGCGACAGAGCCCTCGACTCCGACCGTACTTTTCGCTCTGGCCACTCGCTGCGCGCCAGCCCCGCCTGCGCCGCCCGCGGTCGTCGCTGCCAGCTCACTCGGTGAGCCCGGTGAAACTGCGCTGGCCGTCGAAGTTGTTCGACTCGACGCCCTTCGGCGCGCCCAGAATGCCCTTCGCGCCCATCGCAGAGAGAGAGGTTTTGCCCAGCCCACCTGCCTTGATGATCGGCTGCCCCGTCTCGACAAGCTTCTTGATGAACTCGTCGACATCCTGCTGCCCAAGCTGCGAGCACACGCAAGGCGCACCGGAAGCGATCGAGCGAGGATTAGCCAGGTTGGTGGGACGGGGCGCTGCATGCAGGCGTGCGCGTGGCCATGGTGATGGGCGGCACTGGGCAAGGCGGCAGCAGCACACACCTCGTTGTCATCCTCCGGCCGCACCATCGGCGGGCGCTGCGACGGATGGAGCTTGCAGATGGTCAGGATGGAGCCACCCTGCACCGACTGCCACTCCTTCTTGTGGGCCTGCCATAGTCGAGGGTCCTCATCAGGGTACTCCCTCAAGCCAGCAACGAACGCCTCGTTCGTGTTCACAGGCATCATGGGATCAAGAACGCGGGTCTGGCCGTCGTTCTTGTTCTGCGGCGGGATCGGCTTCGGGAAGCACCAGCCACCCGAGTCGTACTGGTCCTGGCCGTCACCATCGAGCATGTTGCGAAGCATGGCGCGGCTTAGTGCGGACGCAAAGCCAAAAGCACAAGAACACAACTTTGGTTGTTTCGCGAACTTTGGGCCATGCATTCATACTCACTGCTTGCCTTGCCTTGCCTTTGCGCTGGACCTTTGTTAACGTATCGTTGTGCTACGCGAACGTGGAGTTGTGAAGGACCGACTTGACTTGACTTGTCTTTACTTGCCCTGGGAACGTGAGTCTCGTGGCATGCGGGCCCGCGATACAGCGCCCGCCGCCACGGAAGCATAAAGAAGGCCACGGGCCTAGTTCTGCCTTTGGTCGATAGCGCTTCCAATAGCAATGCACGCTCTTACCGCCCAGCCGCGCCATCACCGTGCAGTCACACCCGAGTCATGGGTGGCACCGCGCGTGGAGCATCCCTTGGCCGGCTCACACGCGGGCGGCCGCACGCACGCCGCACCGCGCTCGCGATGATCTCCCAAGAACAGATAGGGAACGCGGCATTTCGCCGAGGTTGACCGGATGTACACTACGCTTGCATGCTCTGGCATGCTCGCAAAGCAATTGAGAGAGCGCGGCTGTGGCGTGTGCGTGCGTCGCTCACAGGTGTCTGCTCGTGAGCCGGCACATGGCACCGACAGCTTCTAGCGCTCACGCTCCGGCGCTGCCTATGGCCAGCTCGCTCCTCCTCGTGACGGCGAGCGCATGCTACCTGATTTGGCGCCGCCGGAATGGGCGGGAGAGCGCCGTGTCGAGCACGTTGTTCAAATGCTACCTGATTTGGCGCCGCCGGAATGGGCGGGAGAGCACGTTGTTCGGTGGCGCAGCGACGGCACGGGCCGCGAGGGTGCCCGACACGGCGGCAGGGACCGCACTGCTACCCTTCCTGGCGCCATCAGAGAGCGCAGACGACGCGGCGGCAGCCGATCATGAGCGCGCCGAGGAGGCCGAGCTGCTGACAGAGCAGCTCTCTCGCAACCGCGCCTACCTGGGCGATGCCGGCCAGGCTCGAGTGGAGGGCGCACGCGTGGTGGTCTTGGGTGTGGGTGGCGTGGGCTCGCACGTGGCGCAGCTGCTCGGGCGCACGGGCGTGCGCCGGCTGCGCCTCATCGACCCCGGGCGCGTCACTGAGCGCAGTCTCGAATCGCATGCTGTCGCTACACGCACTGACTTGGGCGCCCTCAAAGGTGCAGTGCTGCGCTCGGTGCTGTCGCGAGTGCTGCCAGCGTGCTGTGTGGAGGTGGTGGCGGAGCGGATCACGCCGGAGAATGCGGCTGCACTGCTCTTTGGTGGTGGTGCTGTTGGCGGCGTGAGCAGCCACGGCGGCGGCGAGGGCGGCGGCGCCGGCGCTGATGGTTCTGACGGCGCTGGCAGTAGAGCAGCCTCCTATGGCGTCGACATGGTCGTTGCGTGCTTGCCTTCGGCTCCAGGGGAGCCGAGCCACACGCTCGCGGCGTGCCTCGCGGCGTGCCTCGCGGCCCGCGTGCGCTGCGTCCCCGTCGTCTACGCGAGCGACGAGCCCCCGGCTGAGGTGGTTCGCCAGCGCTTCAGCAGCTTGCACGACGTCTGCGGCTCCATCGCCGCCCGTAGGCTTGTGTCTCTGACACGCCGGCTCGTGCCGCATGCGCCGCCGATGGCCGCGGCCTCGCTGCTGGCGGTGCATGCGGGGGAGACCTCGAGCATCAGGACACATCGTCCAGGGGCGCCCACGGCCGCTGAGCTCGCCGCATGGACCGGCGGAAGCGCAGGCGTAGCCATAACGGATGGAGCACGGGCTGCGAGCAGCAAGCGCCACGGGAGCAGCTCTCTGACGGATGCTGAGGGCACTGGTCCAAAGGCCGAGGGTGGCGGCAGCGACAACGCCCGCGACAGCGCTCGCCTCGACCCATCGAGCCTCTCGATGCGCGGGGCGCTCCGGGCAGGCATGGGACACGCTGCGGCCTCAGCGTGCCTTTGCGAGCTTGCTGGCTGTGCGCTCACACCGAGCGTCGGCCTGTTCACGAAGACGAACCGTGAAGACGCACATAAGGCGCTTCTCCGGCGCGAGCGCGAGGTGTTTGGGGCCACGACGCCGCCAGATGTATGGCCCGAGGACCTCGAGTATCTCGTGACCGAGGTGTGGGGCGGCGTGTGTGTGGCAAGCGGCGGCTGCATCGGCGGCGGCGGTGCAGCGCTCGTGTTCACACGCTGGGACCGCACTCGTCCGGCCGCCGTCGACAACCTCGTGCTGCTCACCAAGCAAGAGGCTGAGGAGCACGATCGGGCCTCAGACCCGATGGCCCGATGGGAGCCAGAGCTCGCTGCCGCGGTTGGCCGCGCGCTCAAGCAGGCGGGGAGTGAGCGCAGCGCGTGGGCCACGGCGCCTTGTTGATCTATGATCATACTTCACAGCGCGCCTCTTGAGAGCGGGCGCGAGGCTATACGAGGTGGGAGGTGGCGGGCTGTGCGAGAGGGGGGCAGCGCGTGGCGCGTCCCGTGCTGGGCATGGGCCTAACATGGGCCCCGCGTCCCGACAGTGGCACACAACGTCAGGCGACCGGACCGGGACCGCGGTCGGCCCTCCCGGGCTCGGATCGACATCACGGAAGCGTAAACCGCGAACATCCGACGCCGCAAGGTGGTTTATAATAAATTCTTGCTTATTCCGAGCTTGTGTGTCGCGGCACACCTCGCGACTTTCGGCTTTTTTGGTCTACACGGAGATCTCGGCCAGATCTAACATTGATCATTGTCGAGGCTCGCGCTCCTCCCCGTGGCCTGTGCAACACCGACACATCGACTCGCATCTCATGCAGCTTCAAACGTGCTGACGTTGTGTCAGCTCGCCACGCGCAGCCCCATGGCAAACTGCTGCTCGATGGCATCCATGACCCTATCCGCGTCCGCGTCCTCAGCCACAGCCAGCTCGGCCAGCCGCCGTTTGCAGGTCTGAAGTGCCTCTTTCTTGCGTTCCGCGACGAGCTTTGCAAAGGCGGTCCGCTGTGGTGGCCCGAGAGCGAGCCCCTCGTGTGCCTTCATCTGTGCAGTCACGTGCCGGCGTAGCCGCAAGTCGAACTGATGCACTGCGCTCTCGGCCGTCACGGCCGCACTCGCCGACGCGAGAACCGCCCGTGCCGCGGCCTCGATGCCTGTGGTCGGCTCTGCCTCCACAGGCGATGCCACGGCCGACGCGAGCGCCTCCCAAAAATCGATCTCCCACACGGAGATCGATATCTCCGAGCGAGCTGGCGCGACAGCGCTGGCGTCGAGCGTGTCGAGCGCTGGCGCAAGCGGCGCAGGCGGCGCAGGCGGCAGCGAAGGCAGCGCAGGTAGTGGCGCAGGTGGCGGGAGCACATCCAACGGTTGCGCTGTGGAGGGTGCTGCAGCCAACATCTGCGAGGAGGCACCGCCATCCTCTCTTTCAGTCACAGTGCCTCTGATGGTCGAGAGCACGTCAGCAGCGGGCTCCGAGACCTGCCAGTGCTCCAGACGGATAGCCGTCCCTTCCCACGGGAACCGATCCGGGTCCGGCCACTGCAAAGCCTCTGCCATCACCTCGATCGTCGCACGTCCAACGTGATGCGGAGGCGATCGACGAGCGTCGCGCGCAACAGCCTCGACAACGGGAAGGGGCAGGCAGATGGTGCAGAAAGCAAGCTGCGCCTCGCGCGCCACCTTGTAGTACGCTCGCCGCATCGAGCGGTAGTGCATGTTGTCGTCGAGAAGGACGATGTCAATGCAGCTGGCGGCCTCCGCATTGCCAGCCATGCTGCTGCGGGCTATAGCCTCCAATGCCTTGGTGCCAGAGCGAAAAAGGAAGAGAGCGTGCACGGCGTGCAGCGCGAGCTCGCGTGCCCGGTGCCACAGCTCCGGATCAAAATCGCTCGCACCCGCCTCCTTCTGCAGGGCAGCGAGGGCGTCATCAAAGCACAGGTGCCAAAGACGGAGCCCCTGCACTCGCAGCGCCGCACGGAGCCGTTCAGCACCGACGGCAAGCACATGCCGGGCAAGCGTGCTCTTGCCGGCGCCCGGGAGACCGCACAGGCAGACGACCGCGCCCGCGGCCCTTGCCCCCGACGACATTATCACACGGCATTCACATTCACACACACGGCGAGGTGTGTCCACGTCCTCTTCACGAAGCCGAGATTACCTTTCAAGATTTAATTGATGACAAATTGATGAGTGTGATTCCTGTGTGATCTGAGATGATCTGAGAGGCGCTGAAAATGACCGACGGCCAGGAGCGCGTGCGCTTGCGGGCGCGCGAGGGCGAGGCTGTCGAGTGGACGCGCCGGGTGGCCCAGCGAGCTGGCACGCTCAAAGATATGATGGACGACGCCCCAACCGAAGATGGCGTCTACCCGGTGCCGACGGTTGCAGCGGCAGAGCTGGCAGTGCTCCGGGAGATGTGCGAGGCCGACTCCATGCCGGCGAGGCTCGAGCAGTGCTCGATCTCGGAACTCTTCAGGCTCGTCGAGGGCGCCAGCTTCCTCGACGCCCCCGGGGCGCTCAATCACGCGCAGCGCGCCCTCGCCACACGCCTCAACGGCAAACGTGCCGATGAGCTCAGAGAGCTGCTGTCGGCGCAACGGATGACTTTGGAAGTGCGGAGAATCGTGTGGCGGCACTCGCCGAGCCGGCGTTCTCGCCGGGGGTGCAGCTATCAGTAGCCACGGCGGGCTCTGCGGCGGGGCCACCCGCGCTTCAGCCGCAACCCTCGCTGTCGGGGATGGCAGTCACAGACGATGCCAAGGAGGTGGCGCTGGGCATGGTCGACGTGGGCACGCTGGCCGAGC
>PJAB01000613.1:0-23097 GCA_002887195.1 Chrysochromulina parva | reverse complement strand
CCGAGGCTGAGTCCAACATGAACGACCTCGTCTCCGAGTACCAGCAGTACCAGGACGCGTCCGCCGAGGAGGAGGGCGAGTTCGAGGAGGAGGGCGGCGAGGAGTACTAAGCAGAAAGCATCCTCCGACTCTATGGCATGTCCTCTTAAAAAGAGAGACAGACCGACGGGATTGATTTGAAAGGCGCACGAGGAAACTCATACAGAACTTGATAGTACCCTGTAGCACCGTAAGAGAAAGACATAATTACTCTTTCATGACAAGCTCCGGGCATGGGCGACATCTCACCCCGTCATGGCGCACACAGTAGTCGGCTCGCCCTCGCGCTCGCGTCGGGCCGTCGCGCGGCCCGGTCCCCGAGGCGGGCGTACGCGCTAGCCGCTACGACGCTACGTCTAGGATTATTATCTCCGGAGGTGGGTAAACTTGTACTACAGTATCCACCCGGGCTTCACTTCCTCAGGGTATGCGCCGAGAGTACCTGGGCGCGGCGGGGGGCGGCGAGAAGAGCAACGAGCTCGTGCTGCTGCTCAGCCACGGCGCGATGGGCTTCGTGGTCGGCGCGGGCCCAAACTGCGCCGTCGGCGAGCCTGTGGAGCTGTCCTCCATACATGTAGAAGAGTCCCTAGTCGCGTCCATGAGCTCCTTGACAGGCTCCTCTGCCGAGGGCTCACGCATCTGCTTCTGAACAGGCTCCTCTGCCTCTGCCGAGGGCTCACTCATCTGCGGCAGCTCGCCGCCCGCGTCGAGCCTGATGAATGATCCACGCAACAGAGTAGACGCGACGCTGGGCGCTTGATGAGTACTCGTAGACGCGACGCTGGGCGCTTGGCTGCAGGCGGGGGACGCCTGGTTCAGCGGCCGTTCGAGCGCCGTGTTGGGCGCCATCCTCGGTGCAAGCCTCGTGGATCTCTCCGCCATCTCCATCGAGGAGCGCTCCGGATGGCGCTCGTCGGGCACGTGAGGCGAAGAGGGCCGCAGCTCATCATCGTCGGTCATCAGCCCTCGCTCGGACATCTGCCTCCGCTGCGCCAAACTCGCGCCTGCCGTCATCGGCGTCTGCAACACCTGCAGCGCCGCAGGCGCCGTGCGAGCTCCGTACTCGAGATTGGCCTCCGAGCCGTTGGGCCGGAGTGCGGCCTGCGCCGTGCGAGCTCCATACTCGAGATTGGCCTCCAAAGCGACCCGTACAAACGAGATTTGCCAGGCGCGCACCTCCGACTCCTGCCTCCACCTGCGGAACGCCCTGGCGCGAAACGTGGCTTCGAGCGTCAGCCTGCAGAGCCGCGCGCGCGCGAGGGCGTCGAAGGCGCCAAACAGGCCGTCGATTAAGCACAGGGGCTCCGGCGCCGCATACGTCATGCCGTCGCGCTCGCCGAGCTCAAGCGCCCGGCGCAGCGCGACGCTCCATCGCTTGCGTGTGCGAAGCGCGTTGAGCGCGGCGGGGTGGTGTGCGGCACCCGACTGCCGGCGCCATTGCACCGTCGCTTGCAGCGCGATGAGCCGCTTGTGCACGAGGCGGAGCAGCCTCGCGCACAGCTGGGTGCGCGCGCGCCGGCACAGCTCATCCTCACGTACTGCGACGCCCGTATGCGACCTCCAGCGCCCGACACAGCGCCCAAGGACGACGAGAAGCCTCGCGCGCTCAGGTGGGGGGTACTTTGCGTTTGCAAGCTGCGCGACTGCCGCGCGCCGTGTTTGACTCGCCCACAACCCAACGGCCCATCCGGCCGCGCGTCCAAACGCGGCGCGCACCGCCGTGGTCACGAGCACTTCGGCAGCCAGCCGGTTGCGCCTCTCGAGCCTCCACGAAGCGAATCCGCGATGGATGGCGCGCCGGCTGAGCATCGCTTGCATCCTCCGCGTGCTCGTGGCTAAGGCGCGCGCGCCGCGCGAGGCCGCACGCCACGTGTCGAGCGCACGGCGCAGCGCCTGATCGGAGCGCTGGCGAAAGCCGATCTCGACGGCGCGCACGAGCCGCGTGCGTCTGCGCGCCGCCGCTGTGATCGCGCGCCAGACCGCGCGCGAGTGGTGGCGCGTCGCGCGGCGTGTCACGTGCTGGAGCGCGCTGTGTCGGGCGAGCGCCGCACGCCACGCCCGCCATGCAAACACGACGGCGACGGACGCGTTCAGCGCGAGGCGATGGCTCAGCAGCGCTTCAGCAGCGATTCGCAGCTCGCGGCGCACAGCGGCATCGTGGGTGGACCTCCAGTTACTCACACGCCAGAGCCGCAGCGAGCCAGACAGCTGATGACGTGTCACACACTCCGTGCGCTCTCTCGCCCGCTGCCGCTGGCGCAGCAGCTCGTGCCATGCATTCCAGCCAGCCAAGCGACGGATGACGAAGAGGCGACCGAGAAAGCGGCGCATGGCCGTGCGCTGCTCGGCCGCCTCGCGCATCTCCGCCGCCCACGAGCGGAAGCTCAGCCCGAGGCACTCGATGTACCAACGCGCGAGCGATTTGAGATGGGTGCGCTTCGCCGCCGCCGCCACGAGCGCGTGAGTGCGCCACGTGGTCAAGGTCCGACCGCACCTCAGGTATGCGAAGGAGAGCGCGCTGGCTAGAATCCGCTGCGTCGCGCCCGCATGGAGCGCGAGAGCCCGCCACGTGAGCAAGGTCCGACCGCAACGCAGCTGAGTGAGAAAGTAGGAGACCGCTGCGAGCATGCCGCGCTCATCAGCACGCGCACGTGCATAGGCGATCCAGCTGCACCAAAGGACGGCCCGTCGGCGCCGCAGCCCTTCGTTGTAAAAGGGGAAGACGGCGCGCCATAGGAAGCTCTTGAAGCGCCATTCGGTGAGGGCCAGGCGTAGGTGGCTCTCGCGCAGCCGCAGCTGACTCTCGCAGATGCGCAGGTGCTCCACGCCAATGCGCAGATGGGCCACGCTGAGCAGCCTCGCGTTGCTGAGCCACTCGGCAAGGGCGATGCGCAGCTCGGCAAGGCATGCTCGGACGACGAGGGCACGATAGCGGCGACCCAGTAGACCAAGCACGCGGCTGATCGCCACCCAGTGCCCAAACGCGTACACATGCCGGCGCTCGTAGAGCCATGCGCGACCATACATGCCACCTGCGGAGGCTCGCCGGTGGGCGGCACCCCGCAGCTTCCATGCGCACATCCCCTCGAGCAGCTGCTCGCGTCGTCTCGAGCGTCCGAGCGCCGTCTCGGCCGCTTGGATCAACCGCCGCCACCGTAGCAGCTCACACCACGCTAGGAAGCCACCGGTGCGATGGAGGTCCGCAAGGCGCCGAAGGACCTGGTGCATGGTGGCGCGCTGCTCGGACGCCTCCAGTGCCGCCGCCGCCCACGAGCGGAAGCCACGAGCGAGGCGCTGCCCCTTCAAGACCAGGAGCGCCTTGTGCCGCGCACGCTGCGCCGCCGCGTGCACAAACAGGCGCCCGAGTGCCGCACTGAGCGACAGGAGACGCGGACAGGGGCGCACGAGCTGTTCATAAGAGCGCCGACGGCCCTCGCGTGCATGAGCACGGAGGCTGGCAAAGCTGCTCTTGATCTGCATCTCGGAACTAAAGTGCGAACCGATCTCGACGGCACGAACGAGCCGCGAGCGTCTTCGCGCCGCCGCTGTGATCGCGCGCCAGACCGCGCGCGAGTGGTGGCGCGTCGCGCGGCGTGTCACGTGCTGGAGCGCGCTGTGTCGGGCGAGCGCCGCACGCCACGCCCGCCAAACGAACGCGACGGCGCCCAAGCCCGCCTCGCTGACGCACAGGCGCAGCAGGGCGAGATGGCGCGCTCGCTCGGAGGCCGCGTGTCTCCACAAGAAGAAGGCGACGCCCCCTAGACGCAGTGCCAGCCGCAAACCCACCGCGGCGACCGCGCGCTGCTGCTGCCGACGCAGCTGCGAGAGTGCTTGCCAAGTAGTCCAGCCAGCACAGAGCTGCGTGTCGGCGAGGCGGCGCAGGACGCGGCGCATCATCGAGCGCTGCTCGACCGCCTCATGCATTGCCGCCGCCCACGATCGGAAACCGAGCCCGAGGCGCTGCATGCCCCACAGCAACACGGCGCGTGTGGCCCGACTCTCCAGGAGCGTGCTGACAGCCACCTCCTTCCAGACATGAAAGGCTTTCCCACAGGCCCGGAGCATGACGTGGCGCCTGGCCCTGAGGATCCGCCTCTTCGCCTCCCTCTCGTGCCCCACGCCCGCAAACCACCGGAACAACGTGCGCCCAAAGACCAGGAGGATGGCGTGCCGACTCGCTCGAGAGGCGAGCCCCCGCGCCTCCGCGGTGGCGCCCACGACTGCACGCCACTGGAGCAGGGCGTGCTTCGGAGCGCTTGGGACGGCGCGTCCGAGCACACCCAGCAGCCGCATCACCAGACGGTCCTCGCTTCCGAGGGCGTGCCAGCAGCGCAGGCACCGTTGCAGCGCCGCACGCACGCGCTGCCGCTCAACAACGCTCGCGGACGCCGTGTGCGCCGCAGAGAGTCCTTGAGCCCCGGCTTGAGTACGCGCCCTGCTCACCCAGACGCCGAATGCTTGCGCGCGTACCCGTCGCTCGCTCATGCTGACGGCAAAGGCGCTCGCGCTCTCGGCCCAGGCTGCCTCTTGGCGCTCCCGCCGACCTCGACGTGCTGCCATCGCCCATACACCATAGCTGCGGCTGCGCTGGCTGCGCTGGCATCGGTTCAGACAAAAGTCACCAAACCAGGCGAAGAGAGTCTCCTCAGCAAGCTGCCGCAGGTGGGCGCGCCACTTCTGCATCCCCCGGCGGAGCGTCTTGAGTGCGCGCCGCTGCCAGTGCGCATGACGCGAGAGACGCACGCTTGCTGCGCCGCGCCACCATTTGCGAAGCGCCTTGGCACGCGAGAGCTCCGCGTACGCGGCCTTCCGAAGCGCGAGAGTGCGCGCACGCCAGCGAGATCGCGCACGCCAGCGGCGCAGCCCATGACTCAACCGCACGCAGCGCTCAAGGCTTGCCACGAGGTAGGCGGGAGGGAGGAGGCATGCACGCCAGCGCTCGAGCAGTGCCCACGCGAGAGTGCGCGCACGCCGACGAGCGCGCCAACCATCGAGTACGCCGAGGCGCTCAGCGGCCCCGGCGACTAAGGCCAACGAGGAACGCCTCACGAGCACCTCGAAGGCCCATCGGCACTGGTGCACCAGCATCTTGGCCTCCAGATGCTCGTCTTCATCCGCGCGTGCGGAGAGCACCTGCCACGTGCGCAGCACGAGCACCATCGCTCGACGACGCCACCATTTGCCGAGCACCTGCCAAACTTGGCTCATGGGTCCACTTGTCGCAGGCAACAGTCCGTCGCACTTGGCGCGCGCACCCCAACCGACCCAAATGTCCCAGCCACGACGCAAGCACGCCGCATGCACGCGTCGGCGCACGGCACGCTCACAGCCCCAACGGCGCGCATCTGCCGTCCAGGACGCAAAGTATACGGCTGCTTCGAGCCACAGCTGTACAATCCGCGCCGCCTCGATGCGACGCCCCTCCTGCCAGCGCCGGAAGGTCCCGTGCCATATGTACCAACGGTAGCGCAGCCGCAGGGCGCGCCGCCCAATAGCCGCCTCAGTGCGCCCATCCCAACGGCTACGACGACGGCGCTCGGCGCGAGCCGTCTCGGTCGCGTGGTCCTTCAACCTCCTCAAGACGCGGCCGAGGTGGCGGCGGCGACCCTCGGAGGCAGTTTGCGTGGCCATGAGCGTGCACGCGTACGCCGAGCTTGCCATGTGGCGAAGGGCGAGCAGCGCGGCGCGCGCCCTCGCCTCAAAGTGGTGCCTGCGCGCATGGGCAGTCCGCGCCGCCGCATGCGTCTGACTTTGGTGCGTGCGCGTCCACACCGCCCAACTGCCCGTGAGCTTGCGCACCCGAAGCATGCGCACTGCAGCCGCATGCATTCGCATGAGCAGTGCGCATGGCTCAGCGTGCCGCCGCCAGGTGAGCAGCGCATGCTCGAGACAGCGCGCGTGCCGCCGGCCGCGGGCAAACGTGCCCGCGACGGCGTCGAGGCGCGAGGCGGCCTGCCACGCGCGATGCCAGCGCCGTAGCATGCCCCGGCCGTCGCGCAGCCGACGCTCGCGAAACGTCAGGCCGCGCAGCGAGCGCGAGACGCCGCGCCTCACCAGATGCCCACGCCAGCGCCGCCACGCGCGCCGTCGTTGGGTGCGCTCGCCCGCAAACATCTCGACGCGTGCTGGTGACGTGGCGAGCCATTCACACGCGGCCTGTGAGCGCTCGGCCCGGCGCGCGATCGGCGTCGTGCCGGGCTGCCATCGCCAACGGGCGAGCGTGAGCGAGAGGCGTCGGCGCTGTTGCATGAGTGCGATGCGTCGCTGCTGCGCCGACCAACGTGCCCAGCTCGTCCAGCACGCTACTGCGTCGTGCGTGCGCCGACCCCGACGCACGCTCGCAGGCGCAAGCAACTCCAGCCGAGCGGCGGGCACGTTGAGCACGGCGCGCCATCGACCGAAGGCCATGCGCGACGCGCGAACCACGCTCCTGAAACGAAAGACGGCGTGCTCGAACGCGGGCGGCACCGGCGGCTGAGCGAGCGCGTGATTCTTACGCCAGCGCAGCATCGAGCTCGTGAGCGGATGCATGCTATGCAGCTGGAGCAGCAGCGCGTCGAGTCGACCTAAGTCCGAGCGCTCTTTCCAGCGCATGATCGTACGCCGCTTCAGGTGGTCGCGGGCCACCGCTCGTCGGCGGGAGCTAGCCAGTGAGTGCACGACGTTCGCCGCCAAGGCGATCAAAGCCCGTTGCTGCTTCCGCCTTACTCGGTGCGCGTGGGCAGCAAGGGAGGCGGCAGTGGCGGCGGCGGTGGCGGCAGTGGCGGCGGCGGCGGCTGTGGCGGACGTGTAGGGGGCGGCAGTCGAACTGGCGGTGGCGGTGGAGGGGCTTCCTGCGCCGTCTTTCTCCATATTTTTGAGCGGGCCGCTGTGAGTGCCGCCCCACACCCCCCCTCTCAGCCGCCCCACTTTTCTCATTGTGAATGGGAGGCTCCGCCGAGTGGATGCACAGACACCGACGAATGGAGTCTGCCCTGTGGGAAAACTCCATTCTGCCGACTCCCCTGTGGGGAAAACGCCTTCAAGGTTCAAGGAACACCGATGAAAAGACATCTGATCGGCGGACCCTCAACGAAGCCAAACATGTTACGTTGTTACCGTTGCAGCAAGTTCTTCAGCATGCATTTCAGGTCCGTGAAAGACACGAGTTTTAAAACCGCATCCAGTTTATTTTTTTCCAGACCCTCTCCGTTGCACGACGAGCCGAGCAGCCTGCGCCGACGACTGTGCCCAAATGTCTTTTCACGAGAAGCAGGATGAATATTCTTTGGCTACGCTCGGCTCCATCCGCGACCTCCCGAAGCTCTTCGAAGTGGAGCAAGTGCCAGAGCGACCCACGGTGCCGTCACTCGTTGCGCTGCTGCGTTCGCCTGACGAGAACGAGCGCCATGACGCACTGGCCTCCCTGGCTGACATGGTCGATGGGGCCTTTGGTGAGGCTGGCGCGCAGATGGGACTTGCGATGCGCGCCAATGGTGGCATCGCATTGCTCAGTTGGCTGCTCGCCGACCCTTCTCCTGAGGTGCAGCAGATGGTGCTCGTGGTCCTCGGCAACCTTTGCTCAGACTCCGTCGACTACGATTCGCAAGCGACCAAGACGCTGCTGCTTCAGAGCGGCGGCGCGCGCGCTCTGTTGTCGTGCGTGCATACAGAGGACCCGGAGGTCCTTCTCTTCGCCTGTGGCGCCCTGCAGAATCTGTGCTTCGAACCCGAGTGGTCCGAGTGTGCGGTCGCGCACGACATCCACGTACGTCTGGACCTGCTTCTCAATCACGAGGACGCCATGGTCGTCAGGTACGCGTCGGGCTGCCTGCGGAACATCACGCGCTCGCTGCGCATCGACGGACTTTCGGAGCTCGCCGTCTCTGCCGTCAAAGAGCGAACCCTGGAGTACCGGCGTGAGGGCTGGATGAAGAGGCACGCTCGCGCGACGATCGCTCGCGCGCTGCTCCAGATTCCGTCCGAGCTGCGCGAGGCCCGGCATGCCACGGGCGTGCGCCGGCGGCAGCGGGCGGCAAATCTGGGCGAATCGGACTCGCGCCCCTCGACGTCCTCCTCTTCGCGCTCCTCGCGCTCAGGGACCTCCTCGTATGTCACGGCGCGCTCCAGCTGTACTAGCTCGACGGTCGCTTCCAGCTCACCCGATCCAGCTCGACCGTCAGGGTCAGCCGCCGCTGCGGCTGCTGCTTGGCCTTAGTTTCCCTTGCCGGTTTGCCTATTATAGCAAGCGTTTTGTCGACATCGTTGGCCGAAGCCCTAACGGTTAGATTTGCTCGTTGAACTCGAAGAATTGAATAGATTCAATGAATTGCACTTCGATTGGCGAGCGGCAGCCGGCAGCACGCACGCTGACGCTCACCTCTCAGCCCGCCTCGGGCGGCCGCGGCTCGGGCGACAGTCCGGGAGACCACGACGATATGAAATCCAATTGCCGAATTCGATTCATTCCGAGCTGGTGTCCGGTCTACGACGTCTAGGGCTAGGCATCTTATAGGCATCTACGTCTCGCGGTCAATGGTCAGCCCCGCAGGGCTGTTTCGAGTAGCGGCCAGTCGACCACCAGTCGACACTGTCGACAGTTGCCAAGTGCTATCCGACCTTGTGGCGTTGTGGGAAGGACTTTGGTGTACATGTACTCGAGTTGTTCTCGTGGCACGTGGGATGTTGTATGTCAAAAGCCCAGGCGCGCCCACCGCGCGCCGGATGTCGGCGACCAGAGGCGGGGTGGCCAAGCAGATGGCGCCGCTGCTGCGTTCCCTCGCGGCGCTCGTCGCCCGCACACGATGCCCCCGCACATGATTCGTGTCGCCCAATTGGTCGCTCCCATCCACACAAGGTCCGTGGCAGCAGGCGCCTCGACAGCCAAGTCCCACGAGGGCGGAAGCCCACTCGTGTTCCCGTCCGTGGCCGCTGCGTCGTCTGCCACAACGCGCATGAGCCCGTCGTCGAAATGGAATCGGATGGATTCAAGCGCTGACTAGTCGAGCACGAGCAGCGGCAGCAATTCCGGTGGCTGCGGCAGCATGGAGAGGGCAAAAACCAAGTTGACCACCGCCAGCGTGAGCACCCGTGCACGCTGTGCATCAGTGAGCAGAGCACGGACCTCTGCGCCACGATTCGGGTAATAGAGCACACGACAGATCAAGCGGTAGCATGAGGACAGCCACGAATGACCCAACAACAAGGACCACAGCGAGGAGCAGGAAGTTTCGCACGCCACGTCTGCCGTTGAACCAGCTCTGTCCGTGGCGTCGGCGCTGCTTTGCGACGTCCAGGTCATCGTCTTCGAGGGGCATCGCTCATGTGGTGGCCGACCACATAGGCGCGCGGGAAAGCGTGTGAAAGTCCTTTCTCAAAGCGTTTTCCTCTGTACTGTAACGATTGAATGGAGAATAAAAGCCGGCCCGGTCCTTGGCGTATAAATGTGAAATGTTCCCCAAATCCCCGTTCAGGTTTGGGCGTTTCACCTGCAAACTTGGAAGTTTCACTCGTCTTTTGCGCACTTTTGGAACCTCGTTCGCGAAGCCCACACCCTTCGCGCATCGCACGGGAATGTCGACGGAGCCACCGGCGGAAGACCTGGACTCGGAGACACTGGACGACTTTCCGATTTCGGAGGAATTGGACGATGCGGCGACTGTGGAGGAGGCAGCGGCAGCGAGTGAAGACGCGAGCGCGCAGCTGCTGCTGGAAGAGCCACCTGCGGAGACAGACGAGATGCAGGAGCTGGTGATACAGTACGGCCGGGCTGCGAAGCACGTGAAGATGGTTTTTAGGGAGGCCGAGCGGGCGGCGAAAGAGGCGGATGCGGCGGCGGCGGTGGCGACGGCCGAAAAGGCCAAGGCCGCCGCCGTCAGAGAGAAGGCAGACCTCCTTTCTGCTGAGCTCAGGGTGAGAAAGCTGCAGGGAGAGGAGGGCTTGATCAGGCATGAGGTAGAAGAGGCGAGGGCCAACAGCCGGGCCGCCGAGAAAGAGCTCGTAGATGAGCGCGCCCTATTCGCCAAGGTCCAAGCCAAGGTGACAGCTCTGGACGCCAGGCAAGCGAACGAGCTCAAAGACCCAGCGCGCAAACTCGCAGATGCTACAAGGGATTCTGAGGGCGTGCAGGCGGAGATCATGGCGCTCAAGTCTCGCGGCGTCACCGACGCAGCTAAGTTTGGCGACGAGCTTGGCAAGCTGATGCAAAGAGCGAAAAAGATCGATGAGGAGATTAAGCGGTGGCAGGCGCGCGTGGATCAAGTCAACAAGGATCTCGACGGGGTTCGCAAGGGGATCATGGACGAGGTGAAGGCTGCCGAGGCTAAGTTTGCCAAGGTGGAGGCCAAATTGGAGCCCGTGATCGCCGAGGACGTGACCTGGACTCGGCGTATGGAGAAGCTGATTGTCTCATCTCGCGAGGCCATTGAGGACCTTGAGAGGCGACGCAAGGCGGTGCAGGCCGCTGAGGAGGTGGCGATGGCGGCGACGCTCGCATCCGACGATGCGGCGGAGGCGGCGCGCGAAGCCCGAGCGACGGCCGAGTCCGTCGCCAACACGGCACGGCGCGAAGAATTTGCACGAGTCGCTGCGCTCGACCGAGCCGAACTGGCTTTACGCGTCCAACGAGCGCACGAGGCCGAGGCCAAGTACGCGGCTCGTGAGACCAAGAAGCGGCTCAAGGAGTACAAGCTCAGCCGGGCGAAGATGCAGGAGTCGTACGTCTTGATGCTCGAGGCGCGCGCGAATGCATTCGGCAAGATGGATGACGTAGGCCACTGCGCGATCAAATCGCAGATCCCCAGCTTCCGTCCAGCGAGCCCACGCGCGGACGGGGAGCGCGCCGTCATTGCGCCGATTTCGACGCCCTCACGTCGATCGCTTTCTCCATCCTCTCGCCGATCATCTTCTCCATCGATGTCGATGTCCACATCGCAGTCGTCGTCGTCGTCGTCGACGGCGGCCTCATCCTTGTCTCGGCCACCCTTGTCGCAGCGCTCGACGGCGGAACCGTCGGCCCGTATGCCCGTCTACCCCTATGCGGGGCGCCTCATCACCCGGGCCACTGCGTCTAGCGCGACGGGGCGCAAGGGCTCCAAAAGTCCGAGCGGCCGGCGGCGCCCGAGCGCGCGCAACGTGACGCTCTCCGTGACCAAGGACGGAGCGAGCCCGCCCGCTGCTTCAGAGAGCTCGCCCGAGAAGCAGAAATTGCTCGACACGCTTGCGCCGCCGCCCTTGCTCAACTTGCGCAAGAGTAGCAACCCCAAGAAATTAGCTGCGACTGCCTCGGGCGCGATGGTGGAAGTGCCTGTGTCCCCGCCGCCAGCGTTCCGACCCGATCTGGTCGCCAAGGTGGACATGACGAAACTCGCCATCTTGCAAGAAATTCAGCTTGAACAATGGCTAGAGGAGCTTGATGCCAACGCCAAAGAGTTCCCGTCCGGCCGATCCGATGCGCTGGTTTGGGGTAGGTGAGATTTGATTTCGCGAACGTTTTCTTTAACGATTCCGCGTGGAGCCGGTTTGCTTTTGCGTAATAACGATCACGCGTCGAGCCATAACGAGCCACATGGCTTATCGTGGCTCTGAATGAAGCCTCAACACCGGCCGCGGCCCGCCGCACGGTGAAGATGCAAGATCAGCACGGTTCCACGGAGATAGGTCAAACGCGAAATAAGCGCGAAAGAATAATTGTACTTAAGAGGCTCGGGTTGTTCTGAGAGGGAAAGCCCTGAGGGAGAATTGGGTTTCTGTGGAACTGACCTTTTCTGCAACCTTTTCCACGGAGCCCGCGGGGCTGGGAGAAGATGACGGAACCGATCGAGGGCATCGTCTTCGACCTCGACGGCACGCTGATCGATTACGAAGGCGCATCGCACATCGCTCTCGCGATGCCATTGCAGCGCCGCGGCTACAGCTTCTCGTGGGAGCTGCACGCATCCATCGTAGGCACTAAGCCCGAAGACTGGAGTCGCAACATCCTTGAGGCGCTCGGTGTCCCGCCTGAAGAGCTCACGCCCAAGCAATATGTCGCAGAGTACTTTGAGGACATTGCTGCGCTCTACGAGACCATCCCTGCTTGGAGCGGCTGCCTCGAGCTCTTGGTGGCGTTGCAGGAGGCAGGTTTCCCAATGGCGATTGCGACCTCATCTCCTCGTGCATCCTTTGATAAGAAGATGCAATTTCACGCCCCGCTTCTGACCAAGATGAGC
Source organism: Chrysochromulina parva (assembly GCA_002887195.1). Lineage (NCBI taxonomy): Eukaryota > Haptophyta > Prymnesiales > Chrysochromulinaceae > Chrysochromulina > Chrysochromulina parva. Next base: position 10,870 of record PJAB01000613.1, on the reverse strand, counting down.
GCCGTTGTCACCGGCGATGAAGTGCTCAATGGTAAGCCCTCACCTGACATATTCCTCGAAGCGTGCCGCCGGCTCGGCTGCATCCCGAGCCGGTGCATTGTGTTCGAAGACTCGCCGCTGGGCATCTCTGGTGCGCACGCAGCGGGCTGCCTTGCAGTGGCCCTTCCAGACGCGCGCATGCCGAGCAACGAGGCGCGCTTCACGACGCTCCATCCACGCTGGGTGTTGCGGGACGGCATAGGCACCTTTGACGTGGGCTCGCTCGTGCGCGTCCCGCCGTCGCTTCGGAAGCCGAGCTCCATGGCTGGCGCAGTCATGGGCGCCATGTCGACGAGTCGGCTGCTCTTGCTCACGATGTGCGGAGTCGGCATTGGATGCCTGCTGGGATTGGGCATATCGCGGAGACGCATATGAACAGCCCTGAGGCGAGGTGCCGCGTTTCCACTCGCTGGAGGAGTGTATGTGTGGGCTCATAGTATCAGTAAAAAAGTGCGCTTGTGCGGGCCCTGTTGACGTGCGCGCGCGCGCGGGCGTGCACCTTACTCTCCTAAACGGAAAAGAAGTTCTCGCGAAAAAAGCTCGACTGTGCGAGCCTTGACTTCACTTGACTTGTCCTGCGTGCCACGTCGGCGCTCGTTTCGCGAGCGCTACCGGTACCGGTAAGAATCGGCCCGCTTGACCGAGGGCGGCCCGACGCTCTCGCCCTTCCGTCCCTCTCACGATGGTCGCCTCGCCTCCGCGCTCCGTTGTGGAGATCACGATGAGGTGCGAGCCCGCTCTCCACCCTTGTACCCGATCGCTTGACCGTCGGCGGTGTTCTCCCGCTGAGGGTCCGCAAGCGCGCTCCGCAGGTGGTTTTCTGAGCAAGCTGCGCAGATACGCGCTGGCGTCTCGCAATACACCGCTGGTCAGCGTGCGACGGCAGCCGTGGTTCAGGCGACTTCTGGAGTGCATCCGTTGCGCCATCACCCCAGCAAGGCGCGAGGGCTCGAGCGGGGTCGAATCACCGCCCGAATCGTGAGGAGAGGCCGCAGCAGCTGAGCCCACCATTCGACGATTGAAGGATCTGATCGACATGCGCGAGGGCCCCGGCCCGTGTAAGTCTAGGTACGGTGGACTCTGGAACCAAGCGTTTTCCTTCATCTCTGGTCTCTCATACGGTACGACACTGGCGTTGCCGGTCCGAGCCAACGCGCTCGGGCGCACCCCGCGCTCTCTCCGAGAGCTGGCGGCTCGCGGCACTTTTCTCTGCCCGCGACGCGTGCGCGGCATGGCGCGCAGGTTTCGCGTCCTCGGGCGTCATTCGTCGCCGTCGGTCGTAGTCGCTAAAGAGAGGCTGGAAGAGGGTTGCACTGGGTCGACGTCGTTGCGTGCGGGCACGGCACACGGCACCCACGCCCCACGGCAGGTGGGCGCGTGCGGTCCTACTTGCGCGGCGCACGAGGCCCGAAGCGGCCGCCATGGGCGGCACGGCACGCTTAGAGCTCCGATTTGGTCGAGAGCGCCTTGATCGCCGCAATCATGGAGGGCGCGAGCGTCTCTTCTGGGAAGTCGTCACCTGCTGGGTCCTCCTGGCCCATCGGACCCTTCTCGCTCACCTTGTGGATCTTGATGCTGCCATTCTCGATGTACATGGCGAAGCGCTTGCAGCGCGGGTAGCCGAGCACGGACATGGGCCCAGGGTGGCTGAGCGTCATGCCCAGGGTGGCGGTCACCGCACCTGACGGGTCACCCATCATCGAGATGAAGGAGCTCTCGTGAACCTTCTGATCCTTTGCCCAAGCCTCCATCACCGCGCCGTCGTTGACGCAGTATATGATGACTTCGTCGATGCCGAGCGCCTTGAGGTTCGCCTCCTCCTCAAGGTACCCTGGCACCTGCCGCGTGGATCAGGTGGGGGTGAACGCGCCTGGAAGACCGACGAGGATGACCTTCTTGTTGGCAACACGCTCAGCGAGATTGATCTTCTGGGGCGGGAAGCCGAAGTCGAGGACGAGGCGTGAGTCGATCTTGGATCCGACAAGTGACTGGCACACGAGGACGCCCGCAAGCGCAAGGAAGGGCGCCATCGCCGATGCTATCGACGCTCTAGTTCTCGACGCGCCGCGATTTGTAAAGTTTGCCGACGCGTCAAAAACATGTAAAGAATCGCTCGCAGTGTGCAGGTGCGTAGCGATGCCTGACGTTTCAAACCTGCAAGTTGGCGACTGCAAGTTGCAGCTTCAGTGCTTCACGAAGATGGCGACCGAGGAGCTGCCCGACTTGCCCTGGTGGTCGCGCACGTACGCGGGCTACCGCGAGCGGTTTGTGGCGCCGTACGAGCTGACACTCGGCGGCGGCCGCGTTGTCCTCAGCCTTGAGCAGGCGCCGTGCGTCTCGGCCGAGCACGCCAGAGCGGCAAAGGCAGGCTCAGATGGCTCTTGCACTGCGAGCACGGTGTGGGATGCGGGCATCGTGCTTGCGGCGATGGTTTACGAACAATTTATGTTGATTCGCGCTGCAGAGGAGGACGCCACGGATTGCAGCAGACGGCGCTGTCTCGACCTCGGCAGTGGCACGGGGATTGTTGGCCTGGCCGCCGCTGCGAGCGGCGGCTTCTCGCAGGTCGTGCTCACTGACATGCCCTCCGTAGTGCCGCTGCTGGAGCGCAATGTGGAGAGGAATCGCTCAGAACTGGTGCACGATGGTCGCTGCGGCCTCGAGTCGGTGTCGCTGCGTTGGGACGATGCAGCCGAGCTGCGCAGCGTTGCCGCACTCGGGCCGTACGAGCTCATCGTAGGTGGCGATCTGCTCTACCGTCCGCAGGTGGTCGAACCGCTGCTGGCTGCACTGAGAGCGCTCGTGGGACGTCATACGACCGTCCTCCTCGCCGCGTCGTTGCAGCACTCGCCAGAGACGATCGACCTCTTTGTCGACGCAGCGGCGACGGCAGGATTTGCCGTCGAGAAGCTCGGCACTGGCTGTCAGAGCGCTGATGCGCAGAGCGATGAGGTGAAACTGCTGCGCCTCACGCGCCGTAAGGGTACCAAGGGCACCGGGAGCAGCAAGCAGCGAGACGCTGGCGTCAGCAAGGGTCCCAGGGCCAAGAAACTGTGCCTTGAGGGTCCAGTTAAGGGTCCAGCGGGCGCCTCCAAGAGCGGCGGCGGCAGCAGCAGCAGCATGCCGCGCGCAGCCGACCACGTACAGTAGGATTCCAACCGCATCACGGTGTACAGTAGTCGGTTCTAAACCGGGTAATACAATCACGTTCCCGTATACCTACTACTGAACACTTAACTGAACTTCTGAACACTTACCGATCAGTTATACACTACCAAGTCTTCACACTTCAGTGACTGTCGTGTTCTCAGCACGCCATCTTCAACTTCATGGCCAACTTGGTTGGCTCGCTCTGCTCCGGTACTGCTTCGTGAATTAAATTGACGAACCGTCTTAATCTATCTGTTTTCGGAAGCTCACGGACGCCAAATTTAGTCTTCCGCTGGCGCTCTGCGGCTCTCATCATGGAGCTTCGCCGACGCACCGCGGCCGATGCCAGCAACGTCTTGGCCATGGGCCTGGCGCTCCATGTGGCGCTCGTGACGGGGCAGACGTCCCTCAACACCTGTCTCGTACGGGAAAGGAGCGAGTGCAGCTCACTGGATGACTCCTTGGGAGTCCACGCCAATCTGGCATTGTGCGCTGCGCAGTGTGCACGGACCAACGGCTGCACATTCTTCATCTATAGAAATCCATTATACGAAGAATCAGGCGATTGTCGGCGCGAAGCCACCACGAATGCTGCCTGCCCGGAAGGATTTCTTTCTGCCCCCAGCTATGATTTTTACGAACTATCCAATTCCAGCTGTCCTCCTCGGCCATCCCCGCCGCCCCCGCCGTTTCCTTACCCCCCCGGGACTATCGTCGAACACGGGTGGACCCCGTCACCACCTCCTGCTGACGTCTGCGATGGCCGCAAGGTGGAGGTCTTTGGCTTTGCCATGTTCATGCTCGGCTTCATTGTTGGCCCTCTGACGCTCGCCGGATGCTTTTATGGCTACCAATCATACCGCACGCGGCACAACTTGCGCACGATGGAGTTCAAGGCAACGAATATGACCGTCAATATCCCGGAGCACAACGAGATTGGGCGTCGAGCACATGGACGTCACGAGAACGCCGACCTGTAATGTCGGCGTGCAGCGATAACATCTAAAAATGGAGCGGTGAGCCCTAGAGCCCGCGTGCGAGCACTGTATCACGTGTATGGGAGCATGATTCTGAGCGAGCGCGTCGTCCTGAGCTTCGCGGAAAATCCTCGAAGATGGCCTTATCTCCTTTCGATCGATCGATGCCGATGAAAATGCGTCTGCTTTTCTTCTCGTTCTTTCTTGCGCTGCCCTCGTTGCAGGCTGCTCAGGGTGGTTCAGTCGCTATCGTAGGTGCCACCGGCGCAATCGGCCGCGCACTCGCCCGTCGTTGTGTCGCTGCCGGAACACGTCCGTGGCTGATTGGCCGCGACTTGAGCAAGCTCCAGGCGTTGTCAGCTGAATGCGGTGGGGCGCCATTTTCAGTCATCGACGTGATGGCTTTAGATACTATCGCATCAGGTCTCAACGGCCAGGTGCCTGCGGATTGCAAAGGCTTCGCTTACTGCGTTGGGGACATTGCTCTCAAGCCATTCAAGCGGGCCGTGCCTGCCGACTTTCTCAACTGCTTCTCCTTGCACGTGGTTGGCGCCATCGAGGTGCTCAAGGTCGTCGAACCAGCGCTCAAGAAGAATGGTGGTTCGGTCGTCCTCTTCTCGAGCGTTGCGGTGCAGCAGGGGTTCACGAATCACGCAGTCGTGTCCTCTGCCAAGGGCGCGATCGAGGGCCTGACGCGTGCCCTCGCTGCTGAGCTCGCACCTTCCAAGGTGCGGGTGAACGCGATTGCACCGTCCATCTCGCAGTCGGCCATGGCGGCGCCAATACTCTCCAAGGAGGAGGTTGCGGCCAAATTAGCCAAGGAGCACCCGCTCGGCCGTGTGGGCGAAGCCGAGGATTCAGCGGCTCTTGCTTACTTTCTGCTCTCGAATGACGCAAGCTGGGTGACCGGCCAAATCATCGGCGTAGATGGCGGACGGTCCGCCGTGGCGTGAGCCTCACTAACCGGATGAAAATACCCTACCTGCGGATCGGCGGTGGTTGGTGATTCGAGATTGAGTGCCTGTGTGCGCGACCGTCACGTGCATCGAGCGGCCCCGGGCCGGACACGGGCGTCGTGCCAGAGGCACGCTTAATTTGAGATTGCGTTATTATATTATCCTTTCCGTTCAGAGGCGGTGCCCGCACAAACCCATCATTGAAAGGAACCTCCGCATCATCATCATCATCCATCATCCGTATTCCCGAACCGGAACCCTAACGCGTTCGAGCACATTCCTACACGCTCAGATAAACAATTTCAGAATCGAGTGGTTGCAGACCTGCGGATCCCGAGCGTGCGCTCGGAACTATCGCCCCACTGTGCTGCCTTAGGCGTGTCTGGACTCGGCTCGCGCTGCACGCTAAAGGCGAGCGCGAGGGCGGCGACGCGCTGGTCGAGCTCAAGGATCTTGGGCAGTTGCACCTCCTTGTCCGACAGGTTTGTGCACATGACGTCCGCCGAGCTGAGCTTTTCGAACGCCTTCTGGGCGGTGCAATTCGACCACTCCTCGACAAGCGACTCGACGAGCGCCTCGGGCGCGTTATGCACGCACATGATGCTGCAGCGGCGGTGAGCGTGGCGTGCGCTGACGAGGCCTTCCGGGGACACGTCCTGCATTGAGAGCCACGCCTCGAAGTTGGTCCAGAATCGAGAGAGGTATGAGCGGTCGGTGAGGATGAGCACCCCCACGCCGAGGTAGAGCAGGTTGACATTCTTGAGCTGCAGCCGGAACTGCTGCCGCTCCGCCTCATTCCTTGCGTCCGCCTCTGCCACGGTGCTTCCTAATTTGGCCATGGGGCTTCCACAGCCCATCGCCTGCGGCAAGCAGCAGTAGTCGATCCACACCTGCTTGATGTGCGGCCTCTGGATTAGGAAGGCGCGGATGGCCTCGAGCTGCACGCCGGTGGGATCGGGCTCCTCGCGCTCGTCCCACCGATGGCTGACTGCGAGGTGATCGGACGCAAAAGAACGCTTGCATGCGGCCTCGAGCGTGATTGTCTCCTCAATCAGCCACTCGGGGTGTCGCTGACGCAGCAGCTGCAACGGCAGCATCCTAGGCATCGCTTCGGCGCTGCTGCGAAGCGCTTCCGCGTCGATCCACACGAACGGGCAGCCGTGCCCTTGCTCCGCCTGCCCCTGCACCTGCCGCGACTCGGCCAGCCATGCCTTCGCAGCCGCAATCTCGTCGGCCGAGATACTTGGGTCGGGCATCGCGAGAGCAATCTCGAGCTCCGAGGTCAAGACTCCGAGCGGCGGCAGCCGGAGCTGTTCGCGGAGCACCCCGCCCGGCAGGTAGCACGAGACGCGAGAGAGCTCAACGGCATCTCCCGGCCGGCCCAGACGCACTACCGGCGCGAAGACGGCCGGCAGCGGCACCGGCTTCTTCCGGATGGTCGCCAAGGTCCACGGATGGCGATAGCCATCGCCGTCGACGATCGAGAAGCGGAGCTCGTTCTTGAGGGTGTCAGCCTGCACGTCGACCTGTGATTGGCTCGCCTTGCCATTGCCCAGGTTGCCCTGCATCACCGGCTCGCCAAGCTTACCAACCTCGCGCTCGGCGGCGAGGCAATGGGCCGACTCGCTCACCGTGCCCGTGGACGGCGAGAACCAGAGGGCGTAGTCGAGGGATCCTCGCGCGCCCTGCGCCACGATGCCGAGGCGCATACGGCTCCCGTCGGCCTGCTTGGAGGCAAGGATCTTGAAGGAGAAGCACACGATCCCATTCGCTTCGCCTCGCTGCCAAGCACCCCTGCCGACGCATCCCAAAGGCGGCGCCCCGAGCGGCTTGGCGGGAGTTGAGCGCCTCTCACAGCAGAGCACGGCGGTTGTGCCGCCTGGTCTCGCACTGCTGCTCAAAACGGCGCTGCCCACGCTCTCGACGAACCCGAAAGCCTCGACCTCGCTGCGCATCGCGAGCGGCTCGATCGCATCTGGAACCCCGGCCAGCCCACCCCCGACAGTCTCACAAGCAGTGGACAGCTGGACACGTCGACCCTTTTCGCTCGCCTCGGCACGGAGCAGCAGCAAGCACGCACCCAGGCGCGCGCTCGGCGGTTCGGCGAGGTACCGGTACTGCCCGTGTGCGCTCGGTACGGCGCTCGGGAGAGCAGCGAGCGCCGTACCGAGCGCCTCCGCCACCAGCCGCTCCAACTCGTCGAGCTGCTCGGCTCGGGTCGAGTGCTCGTTGGCCGCCGCGGCGGAGGCGCTCAGGAGCTCGAGCGTGCTGATCACGTGAAGGCCGGCCGCGAGCGAATCGCGCGAGCTCGAGGCGAGATCGCGCGAGCTCGAGGCGAGATCGCGCGAGCTCGAGGCGGGATCGCGCGAGCTCGAGGCGCCTCGTGCGGAGTCGCGCGGCGTGAGCAAGGGCGGCGTCTTCGGCGGTGTTCTGGGCGGGGTTTGGGCGAGCTGCAGAAGCGTCGGCTGCCACTGTTGGGGAGGAGTCGGAGGCCACTGCTGCCACGTCTCGCCGCCGCCGTTGCTCGCACGGCAATCGTACTCACGAGAAAATAGCTGCCGCGAGCTCGACGGCGGCGTCGAGGCGGCCGAAGCCGCAATACTGCTGTACCTCGAAGACGTCGCGCGGGCTGTTCGCGGGGTCGTGTCCGGAGCTTGCGGTGACGAGCGCCGTGGTAGCAAGATTGATGAATCCGCATTGCTCGGCGGCATTGTGCTTCGAGGCGTCACGGAGCGGGGCGTCGAGCCGGTTGGAAGGGCACGAGATATGCGCGGAATCTTGCGAGACGATTCGTGTGGCGACAATGTCCGCGCCGAGCCTCTCCTCGGTCGCGGCGTCACACACTTGCCAGGCTTTCCAGGAGAATCGCATCGTGGCAAGGAAGAGTGCAATGACGAGTACAATAACGAGGTGCCCGAGCGCTGGACCTCCAGCACGGGCGCAGCGTCGGCTGGCAGCCCAGCCTTGTTCGGGCTCGGCGGCGGCTGTGCAAACCGCATGGTCACCGGCATTGCGCCGGTAAAGACGCAGTTCGATGAGCAAGAACACTCCTCTCGATAGTGCTTGCATTTCGCAAACTATCTTGAAACTAGTGCGATGAAACCGACGGGTTTTTGTTGTGAGGTTCGTCTTTGAGATGTGTGCCCGTGTGCGCCCGTGTGTCCTGTGTGTGTCCCGGCTCCCCCCGGTGTCTTTTTACCGGGGGAGCCCCGGACACACGCTCGTAAAGTTATCGTAAAGGCTAAAGCGTCACGCTACCGGTGACCTCCGGTACCAGCGTTAATACCAGCGTGGGCATGGCGCTCGCGTTCACGCAAAGTTCAGATATAGCTTGGGCCAAGCTAGAGATTCAATCGTCCCGTGCACGGTGCGCCACCTCAACACTACTCGTAGTACCGCGCGCGTTCAGCTATCCCACCACCATCGACCTGCGCTGTGGCAGGCTCGAACCGGCTCAAGCAGGGCGGCTTCATGCTCGGCTGACGCGGACCGATCATCCCCCGGATGACTGTTGATGGGCATATAGGCACCTCCTCCTCGCTCTCCTCTTCCGTCGAGGATCAGTCGAACGCGGTCCGGTCCAGTGCACTCGGCGCCACCCGCCGGGGATGTGTCGGTCGCCTCAGCAGCATGCGTTTGGGATGTGTCGGTCGCCTCAGCAGCATGCGTTTGGGATGTGTCGGTCGCCTCAGCAGCGGGTCACACGGCTGCTGCCATCTTCGGCCAGGGCTGGGACGGCCATCCAGCTGCCCCTCATTGAGATTTTTTCTGGGAGGCAAGCTTCTCCTCCATCTTAGCCTTGTTCTTCTTGTGGAATCGGATCCCCTTGTGCATGTACAGGATCACCGAGCCGAGCAGATCATCGGGCAGCCGAGATTGCACCCACATGTAGATCTCGTGCACCCAATACGGCGAGACCATCACATCGTAGCCAATACGCGCGACCGCGTAGCGCGCGTACGTCTTGGCCGTGGGTGTGGAGAGCGTCGCTCGCTTCTCTACCGGTACAGTCGAGCCCGGGAAGACAATCGACGTCGCCACGTACCTGATGAGGGGGTCAATCAGCCGCACTCTCAATCAGCCGCACTCAGTCGCACTCAGCCGCACTCAGCCGCACTCAGCCGAACTCGACGTGGCCACGTACAATGGCGACTGGCACTGGAACGAGATGCCTTTTGACTTATACTCGAGCGCAAGGCCCTTCGTGAAGTTCTCGACGAAACCCTTGGTGGAGGCGTACACGGTGAGCAGTGGGTTAGGCGGCTTCGCAGCGGCCGAGGACAGGTTGATCACGGCGCCAGACTTGCGCTCGATCATCTGCGGCAGCACGGCGCGCGTCATCCAAACCACGGATTGCAAGTTGACGGTCATGAGGCTGTCGACCTCCTCGTCGGTGAGCTCGTGGAACCACTGAGGGAAGGGGTACGAAATGCCCACGTTGTTGACGAGCACGCCCACCTTAAGCTCGGAGAGCATTTTGGTCACCCGTTCCGCATCCGCCTTTCCGAACTTGGTAAAGTCGATGACCGCAGTCATCACTTTGATGTTCAGTGCTGAGAGCTCGTCCTTGACCGCCGCGAGCTTGTCCGCCGAACGGCCGACCAGCATCACATTGAGGCCCTTGCGCGCGAGTTCGAATGCCATTGCCTTACCAATGCCATCAGTCGCGCCCGTCACCACCGCCCACTCTCCGAGCTTCTTGAGGTTCTTGCCAGGGCGGATGAGCGTCTTATACAACACATTGAGAAAGGACAGGGCATCCTTGGCGAGAACAAACCCGCCAATGATGGCCATGATCATGATTAAGGTGGTCTCGACGCTCCCTGGGATCGGGCTCATCGTGGCAAAGAGGGACCGGTGCGATGCAGGCGGTCGAGATCGACGAGATCGCGTCGGCGAATCCTCAATTTGTTCTCGAACGTGGCTGAGAGGAATGTTGACTGATAGCGAAAGGTTAATTTTCTTTGCAGCACATGTAACGTCGGGTTGTTCTTCCCGTGTCTTCCCGACGCCCCGATGGACGCGGGCTTCTGCCCTCCTAGTGCAACGCGGACACCAGTCGCCCGCCCCGCCGCATGTAGCTTCTTCGCCGCAGACGTTACCGGAGTGCAAACATTCTCCGTCATGAAGCTCTCCTGCTTGATTCTATCGATCACCCATGTGACCGCCCTATCGCGACCACCACCATCGCGACCACCACCACCATCGCCGGAGCCCAGACCGCCGCCACCACCAGTTCCGTTCTCTCCTCCTCCGTTTCCACCCAGGTCACCTCCGTCACCCCCGCCGCCCTCACCGCCGCCACGTCCGCCATCGCCTCCGGTTCCGCCGGGGTTGCCACCTCGTCCACCATCTCGACCACCACCTTTTCCTCCACCTCCACCGTCGCCGAAACCCCCCGAGCCCTCGCCACCCCCAACGCCCCCTTCTCCACCGCCGTCACCACCACCACCCTCGCCACCGCCCTCACCGCCACCCTCGCCGCCGCCGCCCTCGCCGCCGCCGTCGCCACCGCCACCGTCGCCACCGCCACCGTCGCCACCGCCGCCGTCGCCGCCGCCGCCCTTGCCGCCACCGCCCTCGCCGCCACCGCCGTCGCCGCCGCCGCCATTGCCGCCCATGCCGCCGCCGCCTTCCCCTCCGCCGCCCTCGCCACCGCCGCCCTCGCCGCCGCCCTTGCCGCCTCCGCCTTCCCCGCCTCCGTCCCCGCCCCCTCCGAGCCCGCCACCATCGCCGCCGCCGCCCTCG
>PJAB01000612.1:0-23136 GCA_002887195.1 Chrysochromulina parva | reverse complement strand
TGCGACGCTCGGCGATCGGCACCCAGACACGGTCACCTCCATCATGAATCTGGGGTCGCTGCTGCAGGACCAGGACAAGCTCGACGAGGCGGCGCCGCTGCTCCGGGAGGCGCTCGACGCGCTGTGTGAGACGCTCGGCGATCGGCACCCTGAAACGCTCGCCTGTATGAATAATCTGGGGATGCTGCTGTACTCCCAAGGCAATGTCGATGAGGCGCAAGCGCTCCTCAGGGAGTCGCTCGAGACGTGCCGTGAGACGCTTGGCGATCGGCACTCGGACACACTCGCCGCCATGAACAACTTGGGGTCGTTGCTGCGGGACCAGGGCAAGCTCGACGAGGCGGCGCCGCTGCTCCGGGAGGCGCTCGAGATGAGTCGTGCGACGCTCGGCGATCGGCATCCTGACACACTCGACACTCTGGCCGCCATAAACAACCTGGGGATGCTGCTGTACTCCCAAGGCAATGTCGATGAGGCGCAACCACTCCTCAGGGAGTCGCTCGATGCGAGCCGTGAGATACTCGGCGATCGGCACCCTGAAACGCTCGCCGCCATGAACAGCTTGGGGTCGTTGCTGCAGGAACAGGGCAATCTAAAGGAGGCGGGCCCGCTGCTCCGGGAGGCGCTTGAGGCCATGCGCGTGACGCTCGGCGATCGGCACCCTGACACTCTGACCACCATGAACAACCTGGGGATGCTGCTGAAGAAACAGGGTAATCTCGCAGATGCGGCGCCGCTGCTCCGCGAGACGCTCGAGGCGAGCCGCGAGACGCTCGGCGATCTGCACTCTGACACACTCGCCTCCATCATCAATCTGGGGTCGGTGCTGCGGGACCAGGGCAAGCTCGACGAGGCGGCGCCGCTGCTCCGGGAGGCGCTCGATGGGCGCCGTTCGACGCTCGGCGATCGGCACCCTAAAACGCTCGCCGCCATGAACAATCTCGGGGCGCTGCTGAAGAAACAAGGTAAGCTCGACGAGGCGGAGCCGCTGCTCCGGGAGGCGCTCCAGGTGCTGCGTTCGACGCTTGGTAATCGGCACCCAGGCACTCTCACCTCCATCAGCAACCTGGCGTCGCTGCTGCAGGACCAGGGCAAGCCCGACGAGGCGGCGCCGCTGCTCCGGGAGGCGCAGCTCGAGGCGTGATGGCGCGCCGCGCATCGGACCTGGTGAACGCCCCCGAATCAAAGCTCAAGCGGAGCGGAAAAGCCAGGAATCTCAGAGACATCCCGAGTGGCTCGACTCATGACTGACTCACTGAGCACTGACTACTGTACAGCATGGTATCGTATACACACACGAAAGCTTGTGCCTGGAAACTAAACCACAACGCAAGACGAGGTTGTAGCATTTAGTACGGGCTTATTAGCCGAGCCTTCGTGTACACAACTATAGCGTTAAAGCGTACGTTAGGTGTCGAGCCCTGTCAATGGACCGCGCCGCGAGTCATTACACCGCACATTAGCTGCGGTGCGCTAACAAAGCGAAGTAATGATGGCGCCATCTTTTAAGATCTAAAAAAGTAACTTGAAACGAAAGCGGGGAGCGTGAAGGTACCGCTACCGGGTACGGTAAATCGAATAGCAGCGGCGGAAACGAGCACCGACGCCGCCTAAATAGTAGGTATTCAGATTATGCGTACATGCTACACATGCGCATGCTCCCATGCAAGCGAGAAGCGTGACTCGTTGACGTGAGAGATCTGAGATGACTGCACATGTGGAACGTCTCGCTTCACAAGAGCGTCAGGAACACCTGCGCCAGCGCCCACCCAAGGCCGCCTGTGAAGATGAGCAGCATGGTGAAGCCTGCTAGGATAGAGCGACGCTCGTCTTGGGAGTCGAGCGATGCGGCGGACGGGACGAGCGGCAGCAGGGGGAGGGCAATCAGCTTGGCGAGCGCGGTGACAAGCGTGAGCTGCCAGAGGTTCGTAAAGTCGGTGTTGGTGACGCCAAAGGCGGCGATCACGTGCTGCGAGATCACGCCGCCGACGGTGCCGCCTACAGCCTGGACCGAGGTCACGATGGCGTAGGTGGTGCCTTCAGCACCAGGCGGGCAGAGGCGCGCCATGAGCACAAGGATGGGCATCGCTAGCAGCTGGTTGGCGACGGAGACGATAACGTCGTCGCCGAGGGCAAAGGCGATCTTGGAGGCCTCTGCAGGAAGGTGCAGTCGCTCACTGAGGGTCTGGCCGCTCGAGGTGAGCCGAAACATGAGGAAGAGTTGCAGCGTGCCGGCGGCTGAAGCAATGAGCACGGTGGTCGCGAACAATTTGTGCCAGTTCATCGAGAGCAGGTAGTGCCGGAAGAGAAAGTTGCCCAGCACACTCCCAGCGCTGCCGAGCAGCCCGAACGTGGTATAGAGCATGTCGCTGAAGCCCAGACCACCCCACTGCTCCGAGCACGTCGACGCGTCGGCGGGCGAGGAGTATTGCGCACACCAGTCAGCGATGCCCGAGTTCCCCGCGCCGGCGTCGCCCGAGCCAGAGTCTCCTGAACTCAAATCGGCCGCGGAGGCCGACGCGTCAAGGCATAGGCCGCTCGTGTTTACCCATTGGCAGAGCGGCGTCTGTTGCAGCAGGTAGGTGTTGAAGGCATCACTTGAGCCTGGAGAGGCAGCGAAGACGAAGATGAAGACGAGTGGATAGAAGACGCGCAAGCGCTGCATCGTCGACCAGATAGCCTTGGCCGTAGCGCCGGCAGTCGCGCAGCATCGTCGGACGCCCTGCTGCAGACCGAGCGCGTCGCCGCCGATGCAGCCCGCCGCCTCGTTGCCTTCAGAGTCCCTATGGCCTGCCTCAGATCCCAGGCCACTCGCCGCGCGTAAGGGGCCAGCGCTGACTCCGCGCCGCTCAAGCGTCCTCTCGTGCAAGGTGAGGATTGCGGGGAGGACGACGGCGAGGGCGGCGATGCCGCGTAGCAAGAACATGAACTCATAGGATAGCCCGGCGAATTGTGGCAGGGCGCCAGAGAGTGCGGTCCCCGCAAGCCCACCGAGCGCGAAGAAGATTTGGCACGTGGTCTGCAGGTAGCCGATTCGGGATCCTTTCTCCATCGCGACGCTCTCTACGATGAGGGCGTCGCACATGACGCCCACCATCATCTGGCCCATCGTGCAGGTGAATTGCTGCCGAAAGGAGCGCCAATGAGGCCGAGCCGCACGAAATCAGGTGTCATCGGTAGCAATCAAGTGCACTCAGGGGCAATCACCTGCGCCGAGATGACGGACAACGAGGCGGAGCCTCCCAAGAGGCCGAGGAGGAGCCAACCGCCGCCCTGAAGGATGAATCCGATGGCCATGTACGTGAGCCGCCGGTAGCCGCAGATGGGGAGCACGTCGGAGGCGAAGGCGACGAAGATTTTGAGGTTCCATGGCAGCCCGCTGATGACGGAGCCTAAGAAGGCTTGCTCCGCTGGGTTGAGACCCTGGCCGTTGATGGCGCCGTGGATGAGAAACTGGCGCCAGGCGACGATTTGGATGTTGTTGATCACGCCGACGGCAAAGAGCAGCGTCGGCAGCGCCTTGCTATTCCAGGCATCTGGTGAGAGCCGATCGTGCACATGTGAGCGAAAGGCACAGTACAATGAGAGGCGGGAGATATTGGATGAGCTTGGGGTGCAACGGCACTCTCCATACATGCGCGCGCGGCGACCGCGTCCTCGTCAGCTTCATCGTCAGGCTCTTCGGTTGCAGCATCGATTGCGTTGTCGAAGGTGGTGCTGCGCCGCGAAGAATTCACTTTGGCGTCGTCGAGCTTGCTCCAAAGCCTGTATGATTGCGAGCCGATGGGAGCGGTGGGCGGAGCTCCGAAGAAGGCGGATGCGCCCGAACCGAACCCTTGAAATAAAGAAGCATCGTAATAGGCTCTCGCGTCGATCAGCACCTGAGATCGTGCGCGGCGCTTTAGCAGCACCTCGCCACTCGCGCCCGCCTCGGAGCGCGTTGAGAAGGCTCGGCGCATTGACGTAAATACGTGACGAAACACCCGGAGGCACCGGTTGACCAACCCGTACTCTACATGTACCGGGTACAGTACAAGGACTCCTTTAGCCTTTAGGAGAGCGGGTGGGAGGGTGAAACGAGTCTGTCGCTGAACCGTGTCTGTGAGCGCGGTACCGGTACTGTACGCGTTCCACCTCGCGAGCCTGAGAATGAAGTGTGAATTGGCTGTTTCTCAGCTCTCCGTCTGCATGTGTCTCTTTACGAAAGTCTGTGTTGATGTACATGTACTGTATCGTAGGAATTTCCTACCGGGTATGTGTTGGTTGAATTCATCGTGAATGAAAATGTGAATTCCATGCGTCATAATGAAGTCTCTGCTTGTGCTGCTTGCAACGCTCGCTGCTACATGTATCGGAGCGCCCCGACCCTCGTCTGTGCGCAAGGCGTCCTCAACTCCGTCAGCCACGCCACGCCCTGTACCAAAGCGCCTGCCGACACGCGTCTGTCGATGGCTGTACATTGTTAGCGTGATCAACCCAGTGCTCTCCGTCATCGCCAACGAGTACAAAAACGTGGACAGCAAATTCCTGCCATCTCCATTACGGGCGAAGCCGCTGAGTACGCATAGGACGGCGTCCGTATACCGAACGCTCTTCTACTTTGCAAAGCTCAAACCGAGACTGCTCTTCGCAGTGGGCGCGTGCCTGCGTGCGCTCCAACAGACAACGGTGATCCAGCTGGTCTTCGACCCGTCCGTGGGGGTGGGCGCGGGATTGAACCTGGTCGCACTGGCGACGGCATCGCGATGGCCCTCGGCGCTCATGCTAGGCTGGGCGGTAAGCAAGCCGTTTTGGTCTTTTCTACATGCGGCGCCGCCGGAGGGGGCAAAGTTGCCCATCCAACTCCATGTCTGGCAATGATGGACAGACACAGAGCCAGGTGGCACGGATAATATGGGAGCACGCGCCGCCAGCGAGCGGAGCACTATGAACCTCAATTTCTGATCAACCTTTAAGACACATTCATCTTCTATGGTGCTTTGTTTGATGATCACTCTTTGCGTCAATCTCGCGCACAGCGTGGGCGGGACGCGGCGGGGGCATGTGTTGCAAGTGGCGCGGCGCACGATGTCAGATCACCGTCCGGTCGGGATCTCGCGGTCCGACTCGCGCATGAGTAGATGTGCGGCGGCTTTCCAATTCTCCGCTCCTTAAACCTTAATGGCTTGAGAAAACGAGCACGGTCGCGAGCACACGCTAAGCACACACACGCCACAGCGGCGCACCCACACCGCTCCCCGGGCGCGGTTACGGTCGCCCGGGAGTCCCCGCACCCGCCGGACTACCGGCCCCGCGGCGGACCGGCCCGCCCGAGGCCGCGGGCAGATCTTCAGACACCGCGGGCTCCGCGGCTCGACCCCTCGAGCCTCGACCGCACTTGCGTGTGTGTGTCAGCTGTCACCGTCAGGCTCCGTCCCGCGCCTCCAGCTGCAGCGCGGTGAGGCGCGACCGCCCGGCCCGCGCGAGGGCGAGCGGGCACGAGCACCTCACAGGCGAAAACACATCCGACATCGCGGATCCGCGTAAAAAGCCGTGTGAGTCTTAAAGCACGGTGACAATGCGACGTGTGACATGACTGATGCGATGAGCTTTGAAGCTTTATGGCGAAGAAAAAGGGGACAACGATGGCGGGCCTGGCAAGGGCGGCGGCGGTGGCGACGGCTCCGGTGGCGACGGCTCGGGCGGAAGCGGCGCATCAGACTGATGAGGTGCAGGCGTTCGAGTGGGCGATGGGTGCGAACTCTGACGAGTCGACGAGCTGCGAGGGGATGACGGCGAAGGTGGCAGGGGAGGGGATGACGGCGAAGGTGGCAGGGGAGGGGATGACGGCGAAGCTGGCGAAACGGTCTCAGCCTTCTTGCAACCCTCTCTCCAACGAGGTGAGTTGCCAGCGCAGTAGCGGGTGGGCGTCGCCCCTTCAGTGGGGACAAGTACGCCATCGGCACCGCGGCGAAGCGGCGCGCGTTGCACCGGCAGCGGCGCCGCGGGCTGCTCAGCCACGGTCTGGCCGTGAGGCCACTCCGGCGGACAGATGGCGATTAAGCGACAGAAGCCGCCCGTGCCGCCCGCGAGTTTGGGGAATCCGATCGAGATTAAGCAGCCGCTCGGGGGCAGCATGTGCAGGTTCGCCACGCCTTCGATCTGCAGGAAATTATTGTGCATCAGCCACTCTTCACCTTCGAGGGTGGGGGTCATGTCAGTGTCGAGCGGCTCGTGACCGTGCACTAAGATGGAGCGGTTGAGATGCAGAAACTTGAGCACGGCGAGCGACACGCCCGGGAAGGTGGCCGGCCCACTTGTAGCGCCATACGAGTCCCAGCCGCGCGACCAGTCCGTCCGAAAGAGTACCGCGGATCCCTCGCTGATCCGCCCATAGCTCGCCTCCCACTCGTTCACGTCGTCCACGGTCGCATGGTAGCCCGGATCGACGGCCGTCTTGGCGCTTAGGTCAATTAGCACAAGTGGGCGTAACGTCACCGTGGGCGGAAGGTCGCTGATAGTCGCGCCGTACTCACTCCAGTGCGCGGGCGGATCGAGCTGCGTGCCCAGCTGGTCAGTGGCCAGATTAACCATCTGTGCGATGAAGCCATCCGCGCCATAGGAATATGGCGCTTCCGTACCTTTTGCCAGAGATGGGCCAAAGGTTGGCTGGTCGAAACCGGCCCAGACGGGCATGTTTGGGCGGATCGTGTGCGTCAGGTCGATGTAGCGTGCGTTCGACAGGTGATCCGCGTAGACACGGTGCAAATTGGTAAGAGCCACTTCGACAGTGAATGGAACGTGCAATAATAGGCGTGATGGATCTCGCGGGTCAGAAAGTACGATGCTGGAAAGAGCGAGCGTGTTAACGAGCGCGATGGTGGCAAGCAACGCCTCGCGCCGAGTCAGCGGCGAGGGTGAGGTGAACATTCGATCGCCCTGATGAAATTGCCTTCGTAATCAGATAACACACACCTCTCACTCCTTATGAAGCAAGCAAGCAAGCATGCGTTCGCGGGGGTTATCGACGCGTAATAAGCCCGACAGCGTTTTTGGTGCGCTCCCGTGGAACTTCGCCAAGTTTTGGCAAACACGGAAATACAGCACCTATCTGACTCAGAATGTCAGTCATTTCTGTCAGCCACTGTTACATTTACTCAGGTCACGATCCGCCGCTCCCGCCCACGGTCAGGCGGTGTCCACGCTACATTTTCTGCTACTAGCACGAACCGCCCGAAACGACGCGTTTCGGGGACTTTTTTTGTATGGCGGCTCCGCCGAGCGCAGCTGCGATTGGCCATGCGTCGTGCCTGCTGGTGCTGGACCCTCTCACGATCGTTGCGGGCACCCATGATGGGCGTCTCGCACTGTACACCCGCCTCGCCGACGATCAATGGAACCAGGCGTCCGATACGATCCTCCTAGCGGGCACTGAGGCCGTCGTCGAGGGCGTTGTGCTGCTGCTTCCGGGCTTGCTGATTGTAGGCAGTGCGGGCGAGCTGAGCGTGCGCACGGTGCCTGCATTGCGACGGCTCGACCGCGGTACGATCGCCACGCGCTGCACGGGTGCCTTTTGCGTGCAGGAGAAGAACCTCGTCGCGCAGCAGATGAGCAAGCGCAGCAGCCGCTCGGAGCCTGCACGCGTGTGCGCGGCAACGTTTGGCTGGCTGCTGCTGCTCAACGTCGACGATGGCGCGGGCGACGCACAGGTTGGTCCGCAGCAGCTGCGCACGAAGATCTACGCCAAGATCCGCGTGCGTGAGCCAGTGGCGGCGCTGCTGTGGCGCGATGCAATGCTGTGCGTGGCGCATCCGACGTGCCACGTGGTCCTCGACGCGGCGACTGGGATTGAGGTGTGGCGGCTGCATCTACGCTCGCCGAGAAACGCGCTCACCGAGGCGCCGGCCGCTGGTCTCGGCAGCTCGACCAGCTCCGCACTCCTCGCGCCCGCACTTGCGACGGCTTCGATGGCGGCGGCGGCGGAGGGGCCCACCTCGTCGACGGAGCCATTCGGCGTCATGGAGCCAGCCGCTCTGCCGCAGCGGACAGCCTCCGCCTCATCTTCGTCAGGCTCGTCCTCTCGGCGCAGCCGCTTTGGCAGCGGCGGCGGCGCTTGCGGCGCTGGTAGTGGCGAGCCGAGGCGCTCGCCTTCTTGGCGCAGCAGGTCGCGCCCCGCGCCTCCGGCCCCAGCCGACCGTTACGCCGACCGTCCCAGAGTCCTGCTGGCGGGCGGAGTCTTCGGAGGGTCACGGCACGCGGATGAGGTGCACCTGGTGGAACAGATGCTCTGGGAGCCCAGCCCGAGTGGCAGCGCTGCCGCGTCCGCTGCCGCGTCCGCTGCCGCCGTGAGCACGGTAGCGGGCGCGGAGGGCGGCGGGCTGGCCGCTGCCGTCGTCATGGGCGGCGGTGGCGGGCGCGGCGGCACCTTGGGCAGTTGGGTGCCCGAGCAGGGCGGCCGTTGCTTCCTGGATGTGGCGCGGGCCGTCTGGTATCGCTCCAAGGGCGAGGCAACACCCACCCTGCCGGGCCGCCATTGGTGCTCAGGATGGCGCGTTGGCTTTGAGCATATGGCCGACGGAAGCGGCTGGCAGTACGCGCCATCCTGAGCGCCATCTCGGACCGCCTCGGATGGCCCCTGATTGCCCCTGATGAACGCGCCATCCTGAGCGCCATCTCGGACCGCCTCGGATGGCCCCTGATTGCCCCTGATGAACGCGCCATCCTGAGCACCATCTCGGATCGCCTCGGATGGCCCCTGATTGCCCCTGATGGCCTGCGGGTGCCTCCCTAATCAGAGCCTCCCTAATCAGGTACGCGCCGAGCTGGGAGGACGCCGAGGCCGCCGCCAGTGCCCAGCCCAACACGGCGCCCTCGACCTCGCCACTGGGTCCGGGTGCGCCCGGCACGGCGCCCGCTCGTCGTGACGGCGCGTGGAGTGGGGAGGCAAGCCGAGCCTCTCGAGTCCGTCGCCGTTTATGGATCCGTCGGATGAGTCTCTCGAGCGACTACGACGCGAGTGATGCAGCTCCCCCGCTGCTTTCGCTCACCGGGGGGCAGCAGCTGCTGCAGGGGGAGATGGGCGGCGGCATACATGCGGCGCTCCTCTTCGACATCGGCCAGCTCGCTATGCGCCCGAGTGTCCTATGGACAGAGGGCGTGCCCGACGCGCTCTGTGTGGTGCCACCGCTGCTGCTTGCCTTCCGATCGACGACGCGCACCCTGTCGACGTACCATGTGGCGACCGGCGAGCTGCTGCGCACGTGCGTGCTGCCGCGCCCGCTGCCACCGCGCCCGCCGCCGCCGGCAGCTTCCCTTCTCGGCCGGTCGGCTGCTCGCGGCAGCACCTTCGCGCCGTCGCATCGTCCGTTGGTGAATACCACCGACTGGCTGGACTCCGCCATCGACTCTCTCTCGCTCAAGGAGGTTGGCGCGCCGGCATTGGGGAGCAACGAGATGGTGATCGGGGGAGATGGCGATCTGGAGAGCAAGGAGAGGGCCGGGGCCGGGGCCGAAGCCAAGGGCGGCGGCGGCGCCGACGCGGACACCTCTACCCCCGGTGTGGGCGGCGCTCAGCACGGCGCTCAGCTCGAGGAGGGGATGCGCGCGCCTCCGGTGCTAGTGGCACGTGGCACCGAGGTCTTCCTGGCAGAGGAGGGGATGCTTCGGTGCCTCGGGGGCGCGCATCTCACGCCATCGCAGTACGACGAGCAGCGACGGTGCGAGCAGGCGCTGCTCAACTCGGCGCCTTTTCAATCCAACCCCGCGACAACGCCGGCGGCCGACGGGGTTGGCGGTGGCGGTGGCGGTGGCGGTGCTGATGGCGTTGGCGACGGCGGCGCGGGCGGTCCGGTGCACATGTTGCGGGAGTGGCTCCGTCCCTCATCTTCGCACCCTCTCGCGCAGCTGCTGCACTCTCGCGCCGCTGACTTTGCGACACGCTTCGAACCCGCCATCCACGCCGCCAATGCGGCGCTTACCGCCGCGAGGGCAGCCGCCAGGGCCACTGGCCCCGGGGCAGGCGCGGGCAGCGGGAGGCAGCGAGCGTTCACAGCGGGAGTTCACAGCGGGAGTGCACAGCTTGGGCGAGAGTTCACAGTCGCACAGCCCACAGGTTCTCTCGAGGAGACGATGTCCGTCTGCTCCATGGGCGAGACCATCTCGATGGGCTCCGTCGGGGATGGCGAGAGCCCCTTCGCCGGCGACAATCTCGGGGGCAATCTCGGGGGCAATCTCGGGGAAGGCGAGAGCCCCTTTGCTGGGGGCGCCGTCGGTCCCAATGGCGCGGGCACCGGCCCGCTCGGTCCGATCTCGATGTGGGAGGCGAACCGGCAGATGGAGGATGCGGTCAAGGAAGTCCTTGCCATGCAGGAGGTGCTTGATGAGTCGCTCATCGCACAGCTGCCCGCGCTGCGAGAGTACTCGGCGCTGCTGCCCGCGGCGGCGCTCTTCGACTGCGCGTCCGAGGCGATCTTCGAGGTATTGCCACTAATTGCCACTCAGTGCCACTCAGTGCCCCTGATTGCCCCTGATTGCCCGGCGCTCTTCGACTGCGCGTTTGAGGCGATCTTCGCTAGCTAAGCCGACCCTCATGACGCCTCGCTGCATGCGTGTGCTCACCACGGAGCCCTCTCCCCTCTCCCCTCTCTCCTCTCCCCACAGGTCGCTTGGCCGACCCTTAGGACGCTCTACACCGCCATGTGCGCGGAGCCCGACGCCATCTACCGGCAGCAGCTCGTCGAGATGCGCGCACTGCTTCCGCAGCATCTTGGACTGCGCAAGGAGCTATGGCTTCTGCCCACAGGCACGGATCCGGCCCTTCGCGCGTATCTGTGGACGTTGCCGCCCCCGCGGACCGACTCGTCGTTTGCGGAGCGGGCAGAGTGGGCGGAGCGAGCGGAGGCCCTCCGCGAGCGTACGGTGCTGCGCGCGTCGCGCCTGATCCAGCAGGCATGGCGTGGACGCGCGTGCGGTCCGCTAGGCTGCGGACCCTACCGGCGGACTGTGAACGCGTTGCGTGAAATGAGCGCGTGCTCGACGCCGCTGCACAAGGCCGAACGTGTGCTACGCGCGCTCAACTTCCTCACGCTCGAGTGTGGGAAGGTGCTGCAGGCAGAGGCGAGCTCAGACGAGATTGCGGCCGATGAGCTCCTGCCGCTCTTTGTCTTCGTGCTCATCCGAGCACAGGTGTGCATGCAAGCGCTCACGACGGCGCCCTCTCCCTCTCCCTCTCCCTTTCCCCCCACGACTTCGTGCTCATCCGAGCACAGGTGCTTCTCTCCCACGCGCGCTCCCTGCATGCACACGCTCACCACGGCGCCCGGACCCTCTCCCCCTCTCCCACTCTCCCCACAGGTGCCCCAGCTCTACTCGCAGGCACGTTTCATCGCGGACTTCCTGCCCAAGCAGCATGCCCTCGGCCGGCACGGCTACTGCCTCGCCACGTTGCAGGCGGCCCTCCAGTACTTGATGGAGACGTCGTGGGCGGCGGTGCTCCAGGTACGGGAGCTCAACGGCCACTAATTGCCACTACTTGCCACTAATTGCCACTAATTGCCACTAATTGCCTCGTGGGCGGCGGTGCTCCAGGCGGCCTCACGAGAGCGAATGCTTCGACACGAGGCACGCCGGAGATCGCACCGAGAGCAGGTGCGCTGATTGCCATTGATCGCCTCTGATCGCCACTATGATGGCCATTGATCGCCACTCTGATGGTCACTGATGGTCACTGATCGCCACCGAGAGCAGGCGAATCGTCAAGCGCAAGCAGAGAGGCTCGTTGAGCTCTGCGACTGCCCGTTTGGCGCCCATCACGGCGTCCTATATTTCGACTCAGCGGGACGGCTGCTGCGCCGCGGCGATCACCTCGTGCGTGGGCCTCTGATTGCCACTGATTGCCACTCTGATCACCTCGTGCGTGGGCCTCTGATTGCCTCTGATTGCCACTGATTGCCACTCTGATCACCTCGTGCGTGGGCCTCGCCCTTCCCAAGCTCCGCGCATGCAAGCGCTCACCACGGCGCCGTCGCTCTCTGCCTCTCCCCCCCACAGGTGCGTGGGCCTCGCCCTCCCCGGGGGCACCATGCGATCTTCTATGGCGGTCCCAGCGGCAGCGAGGTGCTCTCCACGACGCTCCACCTCGCTCCACCACGCTCCACCACGCACGACAGCGGGGCATCTCCCTGCATGCAAGCGCTCACCACGGCGCCCCCACCTCTGGCAGGTGATCCACCACGCCCGAAAGCGGGGCGGCACCGGCGGCGCCGCGATCGCTCCCCCACCGCCACTCCGCAGCGGTGCTCGGCTTCCGACGGAGCGCCAGCTCAGTTTCGTCAGCCTCGAGACCTTCAGCCGGGGCGAGCCCATCACGGCGCTCGAGTACGCGCAGTGCGAGCCTGTGGATCTCGCGCTGCATCGGGCGCGCGCCGAGCTGGGCACCACCGGCTACGACATGTTCCATCTGCGCTGCGAGCAGTTCGCGCACTGGTGCACGATGGCCAACGCCCCCGACGCGAAGCCGCCCAGCATGCGCGTGCTCACCACGGCGCCCCATCCTCCCCACAGGTGCAAGACGGCCAACGCCCCCGACGCGAAACCGCCGCGCCCCGCCGACCTTCCGGGCTCGGCGGGCGCCGTGTCGGGCGCCTTCCGCCTCACACGCGCCGGCGCCGGCGCGATGACGTATTGCCCCCCTGTGGGTAGACCCCCTGCGGGCGGCGCGGCGGGCGGCGCGGCGGGCGGCGCGGCGGGCGGCGCGGATGGCGCGGATGGCGAGGGCTGCCGCGCAGCCGGGCTGCTCAGCATGCATCCGGGTCTCGAGGGCGAGGGGAGGTCCCAGATCACTCCGAGATCACTCCGAGATCAGTTCGTGAGAGCATCGACGGGTCTCGAGGTCGAGGGGAGGTGCGTGTGGCCACGAGCCCCCCTCGTCCGCAGCGCCGCCTCGGCCGACGAGGCGCTCCCTGTGCCCACCACGGCGCCCCATATGCCCACCACGGCGCTCCACATGCCCACCACGGCGCTCCCCGTGCCTGCGATGCCGGCGCTGCCCACCACGGCGCTGCCCCATCCGGCTGGAGCTGGCAGCGGCAACGGCAGCAGCAGCGCCGTGCTGGGCAGCGCCGTGCTGGGCAGCGCCGCGGTGGGCAGCGCCGCAATGGGCAGCGCCGGCCTCTCGCGGCTGGTGGCTCGCGAGGCCGAGCGGGAGCGGGAGGCAGCGGCGGCCGTAGCGCATGCTGCCGGATTCCATGTCTACCATCACCTCGCCCAAGACAGCGCCTCGCCGGACGTCGAGGCCGCAGAGAGGGCCGTTCACAGCGGCAGTAGGACCGTTCACAGCGGCAGTAGCAGCAGCAGCAGCGGCGCCCATAACGGCGCTCTCCCCCCCTCCCCCTCCCCCTCCGTCGTCTTCGACGCCACCTCGGTCGCCGCGGCTCGCGCGCACTTGCTCGAGGTGTTGCAGTCGCGTGCACTCGTGTATGCCGACGCGTCCGCCGGCGCGGCGCTGCGCGAGGTGGTGCTCGCCTTTCTGCACGCGGGCGGCTACGGCGGCGCCGGCTACGGCGGCGGCCGGCGCATCTGGCAGCGCCGTCTCGGGCACGCGCTCAGCACGGCGCTCGAGTACTCGATGGGCTCGCTCGCTGTCATCGAGATGGGCCTGCCCGCGCTCGTGCCCCTCTCGCGCCGGCTGCACAAGAAGCTCGGAGACCTCTGCCAGCTCACCTTCATCCTGCTCGACTGGCAGAGCGCCGCACCGGGCGCCGCACCGGGCGCCGTACCGGGCGCCGCACCGGGCGCCGTACCGAGCGCCGGCGGCGCAGGAGATGGCGTTAGCGAGGGCGGCGGCCGCGCGGGAATGGCCGCCTGCTACGGCCATGGGCTTGAAGTAGGCTTTGTGACCATCTTGCGATCCGCCTTGGACGCCTTTGCCCAGGGCCTCGTCTTCGATGCACACGCGCCCTCCGCCCCAGCGCCCCACTCGCCTTCGCGACTGAGTGGTGGACGCGCCGCCGCCACCGGTGCAGCCCCGCCCACGCCCCCCGCCCCCCCTCCCGCGGGCGCCGCCGCGGGCGCTGCGAACGACGAAGGCCGTCGGCTGCTCCAGCTGATGCGCACGCTCGTCGCGGCGCTCGATCTATACCTTGGCGCGCGCATCGATGAGCTCAAGGCAGCGCTCAAGACGGCGCTTGAGACACCTGAGGCCGCGCCTGAGGTCGCGCCCGAGACGGCGCCCGAGGCCGCGCCCGAGGCCGCGCCAGGCGGCACGCCAGCACTCTGTACGGTGCTGTACGAGCGCGTGGCTCGTGCCCTGAGCCAACCGCCGACCGCCCCCGCCATCGACGCCACCAAGAGCGGCTACGCCATCGGTGGGAGCGGCAGCAACGGCGGTAGCAACGGCGGCAGCAACGGCAGCAGCAACGGCGGCAGCAACGGCAGCAGTGCCGGCGGCGCCTCCGTCGCTCTCGAGCTCGATCTCGATCTCGATCTCGATCTCGAGGCGCGCTTCCTCTCGCTGCGCTTCCGCAGCGTCGACGTGGACGTGCTCCACGCGCTGTGCCGGGCGGATCTGATGTCTGGCGCCGCACTGAGCGCGAGCCTGCACGCGTCGCGCCGTGTTGGGCTCGAGAAGCTCACTGAGATCCCCGAGTACGCGATGGATCGCGAGAGCCGTCTGAGCATGAGCTCCTCGCCATTCTCGCCAGACCCGCTGGAGCGACCTCTGGAGCGACGCCGACGCACGAGCCATGACGAGGTACCAAATAAGGAAGGCACCCTCTCTCATCTTCGCGCCTCGCTGACGGGCTCTGACGGGCTCGGCGAGAGCGCCAGGGAGCCCTCGCCGCCGCCACCGCCCATGACGCCCTCGACCGAGGGCGCAGCGGCTGCGGCCGATGGCGCTCGCGATGGCGCTCGCACCTTGGATGGTGCCTTGGAGGAGAGCGATGATGGGTTCGGCGTTGCCCACAGGCCTCTCCCTGTGCCCACCACGGCGCTCCCCGGGCTTGGCGAGGCCATGAGGCTGCCACTGCGACCGCTCACGGCCGACCGGACGCGCCGAGATCGCGGCGAGATCGCGGGCGACGCAGCTGGCGGCCGCGCTCTCATTGGCGCGTCAGCGAGCGGGGCGGTCGATCTCTTGGCACAAGACGGACCTCTCCCCCCCCCAGTTCGCAGCGCTGGTGGACTGAATGGCGCACGCACCACCGCAAGCGGCATGAGGATGCTACGCGCACTGGGCATCAGCACCACGACCCCCCCCTCCACGTCCACGCGTTCGTCTGCGCCATCTCTCGTCATCGTCGACGACCACTTCAGCGATGTGATCGAGCCGCGCCGCAGAGATGGTTGAGCCAGCTCCGAGGCAGCTGAGTCTACCTTCCATTTTCCACGCGTCCACGTCGTTCCCGCACAGGGATTCGGGCGGCCCGAAATCACACCTTTTCCTTTCCAGGTACATGTATGAATTACTTCTTTATGGTGAATTCATACGTCGATACGACTTTACGAGGCGAGGGGAGAGTTCTTATATGTGTCGGTCCGTGCTCGGAAATTTCTCGGACTCTTTTGCGTCGGACTGGTTCTGCTGCCTGGCTGTACTATCTGTCGAGAACATGGGCAACGCTGGATCCACGAGCGGCAGCACAATCACGCTCAGTGACGGAACGTTTGTGGGCGGTGCGAGCGAAACGGGTGCCGCCTTCGCGAAAGCTATACAACGCATGCACTGCATCTTTAAAGGTTGCGATAGCGAGTTCTGTGACCTGAGCGATGCGGTCAACACGCACGGCAAGCAGAGCGAGGCGTTCAAGCTCGCAGCGCAGCGGCTGCAAGCATGCCAACGACGCAGGGAACGCCAGCTCGCCTCAATTGAGGGAGCATGCGGGCCTGCTCAGGACGGCTACAGGCTTTGCGTTCAGCACATAAAAGCCAGCGGCCAAGGGCACGAGCATGATTGTCTGCCGGTGCTGCACGACTTTTTGGATTGCGCCGAGCGAACTCTTGCAAGTGGTGGCGAGCGGAGCACGTGATCGAAAATTGAGCGAGCAGAAATGGGCCGGCGTCTGAAACGATGTGGTCTCAACTACACATAATGTATGACCTCCACGTCATTGCTCCACGTACACTCAGCGGTGCGGCGGTCACACCTCAAAACGCGTGAGCGTAGCCCGACCGTGACGACGACGAGCGCGACCGAACGTGGTTGCGTCGCCACGAGGCGTTGATGATTCCTTAATCAGCGCCTTGTTCCGGCGTTTGCAGAGCGGTTTCGGTTACCGCGTCGTCGACGTTTGTCCGAGCCGTCGCCGCGCCGGTCCGGGCGATGTATACATGTTCAGCGCGCCTCTCTGCCCGTTCTACCGTACGACCGTTGACCCCCTCGATGCACCTCTCAGGCCTACTTCGTACTAGAGCTCTACGGTAAACGCCGGGGATCCCTTATTACTGAAGGGTTCAGGGTAGCTCGTTCACCGACCCGAGCGCATGGCGGGCAGCACGAGATTGTTGTACACGTCGACAAACTCGTCAAAGTCGAGGCGTAGGCTGGCGCCGGGCTGGGCGCGCCGGCGCGCGAGGCACGCGCGCAGCTGCGCAGCGTCGGGCGGCGCGCGCGTGCCTGAGCTCTGGAGAAGAGTCCGCATGCATAGGTCGAGGAGTGTGTCGCCCTCATCGATCAGGAGTTCACATCCGTCCTCAGACGTGCCGGTGGCTGCCTCTGCGAACCAGTCCTCGGCGAGCACGGCGCGCTCGATGACCGCGCGCACGGCCGCGCGCGCCGCAACCGCCTGCACTGAGGGCACGTGCACAGCCGAGGCGACGCGGATGATGGGCTTGTGCTTCGCCCGAAAGCTCGGCTGCTTGGGCAGCATCCGGCGCATTCGATTCCGCCGCCAGCACGCCTGCAAGTAGCGTGCGGCCCAGTGCAAGGCGCTCTGGTTACTCTTGGCTTTGAAGGAGACCGACTTCTCCAGCCTCCTGCGCTCAAACGCCTCTACTCGTTTCGTCTCATCGCGCTCCACCGCCATCTGCAGCACGATTTCCACCGATTGCAGGCGCTCCTCCTGCGTGTAGTCTAGGACGCGTGCGGCTTGGGTGTCTTCGAGCAGCCGGCTCCCGTCGTCGGTGCCACGCACTGTTGCGTGCAGCTCGATATTCTGCTGACGCGTCGTGAAGAGCAACTTGGTCTCGGCGAGCGAGTCCTGAAAGTGGTCGTACTGGCGCCGGCGCGAGAGCTTGCGCCAGGCCTTCTGGATGAGCTGAGCGCGGCTGAACAAGTCGCTCTGCGAACGGCGTGGCCGCAGCTCGAAGCGTGGGGCCCTGCCCACGAAAGACATGATCCAAGTGTCGTCAGAACTGACCGTGGCGCAGTTCAAACGGCAAAAGTCACACGTCATCAAATATGTATAGCACGCAAGCTTATGAAATGTTCTCGTGCGGACTCTGGCGGACTCTTCCGAGGGGGTCGGCAGAGGATGGACAGCCAACGTCGCGCCTGCCGCCGCTCGCGCGACGGCTGGCGCGCCCAGCTCGGCTGTGGCATCACGCTCTTCATCCATCGCAACGGCTGGAATAGCGCCACGCCTCTCGATCTGCAAAATAACACTCGCGACGAGTTGCTCGCAGGGGCGCGGGCACATTGGGCCGACGTGACCGATTTCTATGGCGCCGACGGACGCTTGAAGCCATCGACATGGCAGCCGCTCGTGGACGGCGAGCATATCTACGCCGCGCGGCCTTACGAGATGTGGATGTGGGCCGGCCGTGCCGAGGGCGTGCGGGAAACCATCGACGTGGACGGGCGCGAGGTGGTCTTGGAGACACTCGACCTGTCGCCTCGTCTCTTCCGTCTGCATGGCCTTCTGACGCCCAACGAGATCGCCGAAATCCGTCGGGCTGCCGATGCGCAGGGCTGGGCACCGTCCGTATCCTTTGACCCGGACACTGGTCGCGAGTATTCGCTCGCCGAAGGGCGCCGCCGCGCACACACTGCGTGGGTCGGAACTGAGTACGGCTTCAAGCGGCCCGACCTCGTAACCAACGAGGCGCTGGAGAGGCTGCAGCGGCGCGCGGCCGACGCGGCACGGGTGCACGTGGGTCATGCGGAGCCGTGGCAGGTCGTCAAGTACGACGTGGGCGATGGGCAGCTGCACCACATCGACGGGCTCAAGACAGCGCACGGCTCGACTCGAAGTGTGACGGTTCTTGTCTACCTCACAACCGTTACCGAGGGCGGCGCGACCAACTTTCCGTTCGCGGCGGGCGGCAACGGCGATATTGACGAGCCCGGCTCGTGTGCACGCGGCCGCAACATCCAGCCCAAGGCCGGCGACGCGGTCCTCTTTTACAACATCGAGCCCCCATCGCTTCCGAATGGACATGACAGCAGCAACGGCGGCGGCGGCGGCGGCGGCAGCAGCAGTGGCGGCGGAGGCGGCGCCGGCAGCAGCAGCCTCGCGAGCAGCATCGATGCCGTGGGCCCACCTCTGGACCCCAGGGCTCGGCACGCCGCGTGTCGCCTCGAGAGCGGAGAGAAGCTCATCGCCAATATTTGGGTGCACGACACTCCCGTGAACGAGTCGCTCGCAGTCTCGGCCAGCTGCGACAAATTCGCCAGCAGCCTGGGCGAGAGGGTGCCCGCTGCCGGCGGTGCGGGCGCCATGGCGGGCGCGTCGGTGGCTCGCGGGCCACGATGGCTTTGGTGCGAGGAGGAGATGCGACGCGAGCTCGGACTCTTCGAGGTGCGGGGTGCGCTTCATCGGCGTCGTTGATCCGATTAACAAGACTCAAGAGATATGAGAGAGCTTCGGCTCTCTTCTCCCGTCCAGAGTCGACTACTGTATGGCCGAGAGTATCGTGTATATACTTAGGTTGGTACACAGCGTGTGTAGTCTCAAGTCTGTGTACGGTGTTTAGCGTAGGAGCAGCCACGCGGGGCCGAGAACGAGAGATGACCTGGGAGAGCCGCAGCAGCGAAAGCGCCGGGAGCAGCACGTAGTAAAGTTAGTATGGCAGTATATAGTTAAATTTCCGTACCCGAATTGCGAATACCTATTACCTATACGGTGACAGCGGAATATTAAGAGCCGGACACCGGTAGACAAATACATGTACCAGAAACCATCCGCAACCAAAATAGCGCCCAACCTGAACTAACGCTTATCTGGTCCCCCGTTATCGCTCTGAGCACTCACGGGGTACCCCACGACTCGCTCCGCGCGCGACCAGGCGACCTATTTTATGTTTTGTCGTTAAGTCCTATAAGAAGTACCATCTACCATGGTACCTCAGCCGCTCAGGGGTCAAGTCAAGTCCTCCGGGGGCGCTGTACAATAAGCAGGGTCGTGTACTCTAGCACGGCTGCAGCCTCTCCTCGCCAGCTCGCCTCTAACCGACCGGACTGCGACGCACCTCTATAACGGAACACGGGGGCGAGTGGGGGCGGACGGGCGCGGGAGCCTTCGGCCCTTCGCCGTAACACTGTAGCTCGCGAGTCGCGTGATCAGCTCCGTGCGTGATGCTCATGCTGTGCGCGCGCGTCGCGCGGCACGGCTGCGGGACCGAGAGCCGGCTCGGCCGCGCGGCGGAAAAATTAACGCGATCGAATTACACTTAGAATTGCGTTTCCTGGACATTGGAGAACTCATTCAAGTTCTCGAGTCGCTTCGCTACAGCATCGCTGTCGGCAACCGCCCTAGCTTCGTTGGAAGTTGGGAAGGCCAGCTCAGCCGCCGAGCCAGGCTTAGCCGAGCCTACGGCTGTCGCTCACGCTTCTATGATCGGCTCTCTGCTGATTTCTCCGCAATCACGCATCGCTGCTGGTAGTCGATCACCGGCGAGGTGTACTGACTAAGCTGCAGCACAATTGTGACGTTGGCGGTCACCTCGCCCTTGCGCTCCGCAGCCATCTGCGGCGTCCCTCGGCACGAGCATGAGACGTACAGCGGCTGCGGCGCATCCACGGAGCGCAGAACACCGCCCCGTGCCGCCGGGCCGTCGCCGTCGACGCGCGTCGTGCACGCGAATCCGGCGGCAGTGGCTGTCGCGCGTGGCGGGGCCATCGCGAGCGATCCATGCAACAGCGACGGATAGAAGGCCATCGGCGTCGACGTAGAGCTTCCGAGGAGACCCAACGGCAACGGCAGCTTCGCATTTGGGCGCATTCCCAACCGGCGAGCGGCCCACTCGGCAGCGGAGTCCTGTTTTCTTAAGGTAGCGTCCTGGATCGAAGGAGGGGCAGTGCACGTGGCGGGTACCCCAGCGAAGACGACGTCACTCCCGCCGACTTTGGTGCCCACATCCAAATTAGGAGCGTAGACGAGCTCGCGCGGCGGGCATTTGAGCGCGAGCACCGCGCGCAATGTGCAGGGATCTTCCCTCGTGATGGAGCACAGCTTGTCAAACTCAGGCTTCGCGTCGGCGGGGGCGTCAACAGGGACGCATGGCTCACAGCGGATGGCGACGACCGCCGCCTTGCGCACCGGCACACGATTCGGGTCGCGAACGTTGGCTGCCTTGACGTCGCACCCGTCGCCGTTGAAGATCTCGGGCACCTGTGTACATACGAATTCGGACATCATAGGGGGCGCTCAGTGGTCTACAGTGACCATCACTGGCACTCGGAAGCACGAAGCACTCGGTAGCACTCGGTAGCACTCTGTAGCACACGCCATCCCTCGGGGCACTCGGAGGACCAGCCCACACCTTTGCGATCACCATCTCGAACTGTGCTTTGTCTAAGGGGTCGGGCGTCGGCAACGCCCTGATGTACAGCGGGTCGGCAAAGTCCCGACGCCACCTGGTATTTAAGATGGCACGTGCTAGCATGGCCGTGCGCTTAGCCTGATCGATCTTGGAGTCGACGGTTCCATATCCATCCGGAGCGCCCGGAGCTACCTCCACAGAGATCCCAAAGAGGATGCGGAAGCGGTGCGAGGCGAGGGGCACATACCCCACGTACTCCTTCAAAAAGAAGCGCGAAAAGTCCCACCGGTAGAGCTCGCCCTGCGGCCCACGCTCTTCGGCACGAGACATCCGCTCGTACATAGCGATCGTGTCCACGGAGAGGTGGTGGAAGCTCACCGGCGCCGTGATGGCCGCCGACGCCTTGTTGGACAGGTGGCCGTACGGGAAGCCACCGCCCGAGGAATCCCACACATACTTGTCATGGCCCTCGTGATGGAAACCGACTGCCGGAGTGACGCGCACGTTCAGGTCCAAGACGCACTTACCCACCCGGATGTCGCCTGCCCATCGCGTGTAGTTCGCATGGCAGCGCGGCATCGTGGGAGCGAGGCGCCCGAGCAGCGTGCGCGAGAGCGCATACCCTGCCCCACCCGAGGCATAAGCGAGCTGAACCTCTTTCCACTCCATGTCGATCCTGGGTGTCCAGTAGAGCCCCAGGTAGACCTCCTTGTCCGCGCTATACTTGGAGAGGCAGCGCAGCAAGTTGGGCACGAAGATGTACCTGGGAGCAGTGGCGAGCACTCGCCATCGGCGTCACGCCATCGCAATCAATCGAATTCAGCGGCGGTGGAGGCAGGACACGCACGTGTCGTCGTCGTTGAAGAAGACCCACTTCTTCGTCGGGTAGCGCCGGTGCAGGTCCATGAGCGCGGGAAAATTCTTCCACGCACCGCCGCCCACGAGCTGCTCGTTCTCAGGCGGTGAGAGCGCCACGGTGGGCAGATTCGCGACCACCGTCTCCGAGTAGAAGACGACGTGGCGCACGCTCCTCAGCCATGTGCGCCGCTGCGACGCGAGCCGCGTGTCGAGGAAGCGCTCCGAGGTGAGCACGCCGAAAGCGATGTCGTCGATGTGGAGCGCCTCCGGTGGCTCTGGGCAGGCGCTCGGGCCAGTGGGCGTCACGAAGCTACTCTGTGAGGTCATGCCGTGCTCCAGCAGCATGTCCTGGTGTACATAGTCGTTCTTCGAGGACGACTCCTCGCTCGAGTCGGCCTGAGCGCTGCCTCTGCCGCCCGGCCGAATGGAATCCAGCACGCCGCGCATCTCCTCTGGCGTCGCTGCCTCCTCGCTGTCTGTGCGGCCAACGAGGGGCACGATGCCGTTGCCGCTCACCTTGTCACTGACTGTATGAACGCTCAGGCCGGTCACAATGAGTGTCGCGTACATAACCGTCGCGCCGAACATGACGTCGACAAGACGCTTGAGCGGCAAGTTTCGCGAAGAGGGTCGCGCAGCATCGCTTCGCGGATCGCCACCCATGAAAACTTGCGCCGCGGCGCGATGGTTGCCGAGAGTGCCGCCACCCTCCTCGGCTTCGACTGACCCAACCAAATTGAGGATGTCGCGCAGAAGTGTGAATTCATGGTTACGATGTTTGGCAAGAGGGCGAAGCAAAGGCTTTAACGGAAGGCTTAGGCTCGTGATTGCATCCGTAATTTTCGCCATGGCAAGTGTGTGTACCGTCAAAAGGTTCCTATGCCGATGAGAGGTTCTCGTGCCGATGAGGAGATCAGGGCCTGAGGCGGCGGCCCCAGACATCGGGCTCGCTTTTCGGCAGGAGGCGATCGCCCACCACGAGCGTGGTGTGAAGCTTGCGGCGAGTGGCGAGCTTGAGCTGGCCATCCGACATTTTCGGCGCGCAGTTGACTTTTCGCCGTCTGATCCAGCGCACAGAGAGGCCTTGCAAAAGTGTCTGCAGGCACAGCAGCAGCAGCAGCCACCGTCGTCGCCGCCGCCGCCGCAGCAGCAGCGGCAGCGGCGGACGCCACGCGTGGTCCCGCCCATTTTCACCCGTGGCGCCAACAACAGCGCCCAGACTGCACAGGAGACTGCACAGCTTCGGGCGAAGCAGGAGCAGGCGCACCAGCAGCA
Source organism: Chrysochromulina parva (assembly GCA_002887195.1). Lineage (NCBI taxonomy): Eukaryota > Haptophyta > Prymnesiales > Chrysochromulinaceae > Chrysochromulina > Chrysochromulina parva. The sequence continues at coordinate 327 of PJAB01000612.1, read as the reverse complement.
GCGCTTCGAGTCTCAGCGGCGCCAAAATCGCGAGGCGGCCGCAGCCTTTTTCGAGAAGGCACGTGAGGCCGTCGAGCGCGACGAGCTGCCCCTCGCCTTGCGGCGCGTCGAGCGGGCCATGGCGTTGCACCCTCACACCGCGGCCGACACAGAGGCGGACCGACAAGTTGCCACCACCTACGAAACGTGGTACGAGGCACTGCTCGAGGCGATCACGCAGGAGGGCGAGAGCGACGAGAGCGACGAGGGTGAGGAGGAGGAGGAGGAGATAAAGGAGAAGGAGGAGGAGGAGGAGGAGATAGGGGAGAACGAGAAAAGAAGGAGAAG
>PJAB01000611.1:0-23137 GCA_002887195.1 Chrysochromulina parva | reverse complement strand
GATGAGCTCCGCAATCACCCCAAAGTCATCGGGCTGCCCTCGATGGACGGGCGGGTTGGACACGATCCAATCGTACTTTGGGGGCGTAGTCCCCTTTTTGGGAAAGGCGATCGGCGTGTGCGGCCAGCCCGCGCTCAGGAGGACGCGCGCCGTGCTGGGCACGTTGGCGCGCGCCGCCTCGACGGCGACCGCATCGGCATCGAGCAGATGCAACTTGAGGGTTGCGCCGTTGGTGCCGGCCGCGAGCGCGGCGGCGATCGCCCCGCTTCCACAGCAATAGTCGAGGATGCGAGCGTGCACGGGCGGAGTGGGTAGCGCGCCCAACAGGGCGCTCGTCATCACGTCGAGCCCGCCGCCAGCAAAGAGACCGGGGTAGGTGTGCCACACGACTGGGGCGGAGGCGGCGGAGGCGGCGGAGGCGGCGGAGGCGGCAGAGGAGTCGGCGGTGGTGGCGGTGGTGGCGGCGGAGGTGCGCTTGGGGACGCCGGTGGCAGTGGGCTTGAAGTTCGGCCATTCGATAGTACCACACGTGCGCCATCCCGCCAAGCTGGCCCTTGGCTCTCCCGCCGCCCCCGGCGCCTCATCGCGCCGTGTCGCCCAGTAGAGGAGCACCCCCTCTTCCGCATTGATCTCGAGCACATGGGCCTCGCCGTACGCTGCGCTGATGAGCGGCCCCGCGCCCTCGGCGCCTTCATCTGCATTGCCGCACAGCCATAGAGGCGCACCCGGAGCGGTGACCGCGGCCACCGCATGCAGCGCCATCGCCGCCGCCTCGCCGGCGGCGTACCACGGCCAACGCACCAGGCAAGCTTCGTACAGCCCTCCCCCGACGCGGCCACCGGCGCCGCCCTTACCGCCGCCGCCCTTGCCGCCGCCGCCCTTGCCGCCGCCGCCCTTGGCGTCATCATCCGCCGGTGCGGCAGGCCACGCCGCGGCCGCCGCGTCCACGTTCGTTGCCGCAAAGCGACGCCAGTGCGTCGGGCGCCAGCCGGCGCGCACGAGGGCTGCGTCGAGCGCCGCATCGGGATCGAAGCCAGCGAGCAGGATGCGCTTTCCTAATTTGGGCACACTGTGGGATTCCCACGGGGCACGGCGGAGCAGCAGAGAGGGAGCGCGTGCATTCATCCGTTGGGCGCGCTCGTGCGTCGCGGCAAAGGCAACCTCGGCGACGCTCGTCATGATGCCTATCAAAGGGTCGGACTCGAAGAGGGACGACTCTTTCCTAACAAGGGACAACTCTCCCTCGAGCGAGTCGCCGCCCTCCGCGTCGCCGCCTGCGCTCGCCACAGCGCTCGCCCCGTGCCCGCCCGCGAACCGCGACGACGACGCCGCCACGCCTCGCGCCGTCCTGAGCGCGATCTCGACGTGCCCGATGGATCTCCAGCCGAGATGCTCGACCACATCCGCCACGCGCGCTCGCAGCGCCTCTAGCCATCGAGCCGCCACGTCCGCAGGCAGCTGCGCGACCACCCACGGGCGCGAGAGCGCCCAGGCCGCAATCCCAAGCTTGTTGGCAGTCAGGCGGGGCGCTGCCGCCGCCGCCGCCGCCCCGAGCTGCGCTGAGAGCGCCGCGACGCCGCCGACGCCGCCGACGCCACCAACTCCGCGGAGGGCGCTGTCGAGCTTTGCGAGGGCTCCGAGCGCGTACACAAGCTGCTGCGGCGCAAGGCCCGCGGCCGCGACGCGCTCGAGACGGCGCGAGAGCGCCACCACCGACAGCGGCTCGACGCCGTCACGCAGCCGGCACAGGCCCCAAAGCAGCTGCGTGCACGAGGCGCTGTCGAAGGCGTCGGGACGCGCGCGCGCCTCGCGACAGACGGCGGCGGCGAGAGGCGCGTGCTCGATCTCGAGGTTCGCAAACGCCCACGCGAGCGTCGCAATCGACTGCGGGTCGAAGCTCCCCAGTCGAGGCAGCGCCGCGTTCGCAACGGCACCGAAGAGCCCGTGCTTCGTCAGCCCGAGCTTCGAGTACGCCCAGAGCGTCTGCGAGAGACCCTGCGGCGAGAACTCGGCGAGCCGCGCGCTCGCCACGTCGGCGAGCTGCTCGAAGAGGCGCGCGTGCCGCCACTTGAGCGTCGCGAACGCCCACACCAGATTGGTCAGCTCCTGCGGCTTGAAGTCGCTCGCGCGCGCACACGCCGCCACTGCGAGCGCGTCGCACAATCCGCCGCCGCACTCGTCGTCGAGGCCCACGGTCCTTGTCGTGGCACTCATGGCGGCCGTGTGCAGCGTTGCGAGCGCCCACGCGACGTTGGCGATTCCAAAGGCGTCGAGTGCGTCGGCAGCGAGCTGCGCTGCCGCGCGCGCCGTCAACGCCGCGAGCAGCCTCTTGTCCGAGAGCCGCAGCTTGCCGACGGCCCACGCCACGCTCGTGAGTGAGCGTGCGGTCACGCCACCCGCCTCGTGCTCGAAGGTGCTCGCGGTGATCGTGCAGAGCGACTGCTCGACGGCCGACGATGCGCCGCCGCCTCGCGCGAGACGGTGGAGCGCGGTCGCGCAATTGACCGAGTTCATGGTTCCGCCATGAGACCGGACGATCTTCTCGATGTCGTCGCTGCTGACAGCTTGCGATAGCAGCTTGTTGAGCTGCCACGGATCCAAGGTCGAAGATGCGCCTTCGCGTCGCCGGTCGACTCGCGGCATCGATGTCTAATCAGCGCTTTCGGCACGTCGCTGTGAACATGGAACCCAGGTTCACAGTCGCCCGTCTTCGAGTATATTGAGTTGCGCTGTGTGCGCGAAGCGGCTCTGACTCGCACCCGTCCCACCGGAAAAGACGTGCGTGTTGACGATGGCTACAGTATTACTCTATGAAAACTGAACGGCGTCCACGTTGAAGGTCACATTCTTCGGCAATGGCGCGCCGGCCGCAGGGGCAGCGGGCGGCAGCTCCCCGGGCGGCAGCGTGTATGGCTCGTCCTGGGCTCCGGAGGTGCGGATGAGCCTCTGCGTCTTGTCGAGCTCGAGTGTCTTAGCATCAAGAGCAGCGCGCATGCCCTCATAGTTGGTGCGCAGCGTGCGGATGTACTCTTGCAGCTGCGCCACCTCGCGCTCGTGCTGCTCCTGCACGTGGCGCGGGGCGCCGCCAACGACGCCGCCGGTGGACGGCGCGCTCGACGACGACGAAAAGGCGCCGTCCCGAGCGCCGTCCCGAGCGCCGTCCCGAGCGCCGCCTCTCTTGGAGGCCGAGGGCGGCGTGCCAGGCGGCTCGGCGTCGCCCGTGGCCTTCAGGCCGAGCATTCGCACGGCGTCGATCTGGGTGGCGAGCTGCTGTGAATGTTCGAGCTGCTGTGAATGGGCGAGCTCGAGCTGCTGTGAATGGGCGAGCTGCTGTGAATGGGCGAGCTGCTGTGAATGGGGCGAGATCCGCATCTCGAGGCGCACGAAGCGGGTCGCGTACGGCTTCACTTCGAGGGGTGGTGCGAAGAGGCGTGCCTCCGTAGGCAGGAGCGCCTGCTGCGGCTCACCACGCCAGACGAGATCCCATCCCCGAGCTTCTCCGGCCCACAGGAGGATGGCGGTTAGGGCACCCGGGTGGCACGTCTCGTATACCTCGATGAGGCTCACATACATGGGCTCCTTGAAAGCAAGCTCCACCCACTCTGCGTGCTCTACCCCTGCGCCGCCGCCGCCGCCGCCGCCGCCGCCGCCGCCGCCGCCGCATGTGCCCGCGCCCGTCGCCGCCGCGGCCGCCGGCTGCCACGCGCCTGGTTGGTGACCATGGGCTGGGTACAAGCGCGGTGGTCCTACGAGCTGATGAGCACCTGTGGGGAGGAGGGAGGCAACAAGAGGTCATCAGAAGGTCATCGAGAGGTCATCGAGAGGTCATCAGAGGTCATAAAGAGGTCATCCGAGGCCATCCGAGGCCATCCGAGGCCATCCGAGGCCATCAGCCACGCGCACCGAATCCCTCGCCGTCGCGTTGTGACGAGAAGGCGAGCACCGAGTCGCACCACGCCGTGTGGGCTACCGGTATGGCTACGTGGCGCTGGCCGATCCGCTTGGCGGACGCCGCAGCGCCGGTCGCCGCAGCGCCGCATGCCGGCGCACTGCCTCGGCCACCGCCTCGGCCACCGCCTCGGCCACCGCCTCGGCCGCCGCCACCGCTCACGCCACCGCTGGCGTCGGCCAGAGGGCGCACCTGTGGGGAAGAGGGAGGCGCCGTGGTGAGCGTATGCATGCAAGGGCTTGGGCTCGAGCATGCGGAGAATACGAAGGTGCGCCGTGGTGAGCGTATGCATGCAAGGGCGCACCTTCATATTCTCCGCATACTCGAGCAGCCCCACATCGGAGATGCCGCCTCGGCGCACGCCTGCCAACAGCTCGAGCTGCGCGATCTGAGCGCGCAGCTGCCCATTCTCTTGGAGGCAGGCAGCAAGGCTATCTTCGAGCGCAACGGCCGGTTCGCCCTCAGCGAGAGTGGCGGCGCTGCTGCCCCGATTGAGAGCGAGCGACTGAGCGCCGAACTGAGCGCCCAACTGAGCGCCAAGGCTATTGGAAGGGGGAGCGCCGCCGTGAGCACCAAGGCTATTGGAAGGGGGAGCGCCGCCGTGAGCGCCGAGGCTATTGGGAGGGGGGGCGCCGCCGTGAGCGCCGAGGCTATTGGGAGGGGGGGCGCCGCCGCGCCCGTCGGAGTGGAGGAGCCTCTTGGCGTGCTCGAGCGCGCTGCTGCCCCTCTGTTGCCTTACCGCCGCCACGAGGGCATTGGCATCGTGCAGCAGCCTCTCGAGCTCATCACACTCCTTCGTCTTCGCCTTGAGCTGGTGGCAAAAGTCGCGCTCGCGCTCGCGGACGCGCTTGAGCTCCGCCTGCAGCTCGGCGAGGGCGTTAGCGTCGCGAGGCGAGAGGGCGCTCGGGAGGGCGCGTGGCGGCGAGGCGCTCTTCGATGACGCCTTGGATGAAGACGCTGTGGACGCCTTCGGCTCGGCCTCCGCCGCGCCGCGCGCCATCTCGAGCGCTGCATTGCGTGCGCCGAGCGCGGCGATCTTGGCACGCATCTCGACAAAGTGCGCGAGCGTGCTCTCGTGCTCCGACGCGGTCGTCATGCCGGCGGGCGCTACATCGATCACGTGGCGCGCGTGCTGCCCAATATGGCGCCCTTGCTTCTCAATATCGACGACGAGCATCGAACCGTCCAGCTTGGTGCTGGCGGCACGGCGAGTGGGCACGAGGCCCGCCGATCGGAGGCGGTCGTCGGCGGACGCGAGCTGCTGCTCCAGCGCGCTCACGTGACGCCGGAGCTGCTCGAACGTGAGCATGTCCACCCCTGGGCTGCCTCCCGGCGGCGGCTCGAGCTTCGAAGCTGGACGCGACGCGAGGCGCTCGGTCACGGCCGCGGCGCCGGTACGGCGCGATGGAGCCCCGCGAGCGCCTTTGCGCTCCTGGCTGCTGCTGCTGCTGCCGCCGCCGCCACTCCGGGAGAGCGGATCGACGGTCACCGAGGCCACCTGGCCGTGACGGTGGAACGGGCGGTTCGGATAGATGGTCTTTGCGCCGCCGCCGAGTGCCGGGTCCTTCGCGAGAGGCATGTTCCGGCTCTGCATCTCGCGTAGGAGCTGCTCAAGGATGGCGGCACCGCTGCTCACGCCCACGCCCTCCACGGCGGTGATGAACGCCTTGACGTCGTCGCCGCCCGTCCTCGCTCGGAGGTGCGCCAAGCGCAGCAGGCACTCATCGAAGCGTGCTCGCGCGATGGTGCGCAGCCTGGCGTCATTAAGCATGTCTACAACGACCTCTTGGCTCATGGGCGTCCGCAGGATGTCAAAGCGCTGCAACATCGAGATCACGCCCTCCTGCCGGAGGACCGCCTCCATGCCCGCGCGCTGAGCACCCTCGGCGAACTCGTGGTATAGGCCTGCGATCATGTCGCTGTACTCTGGGTCGGCAAATAGCGCTCGGACGTCGGGGTCCTTCAGCTGAGACTTGATTATGAGGTCCGTCATCTCGATCGACATGGCTGCTGGAGGGCTGGATGACATAGCTGACGTTGCATCGGAGACTTCATTCACAACTCCAACACGAACACGCATAAACCTTCACACTCACCTTCACACCGTAAACGTATGTCAGGTTCGATTGTACAGTGGTTCAGCGTAAAGAACGCTGAACCGCTGAACGGCCGCCTACTCGGAATCCATGGTAGGCACGCAGGATTAGGTGTTGAGGAGCGAAATTTGCGAGGTCAGAAGTGTGCATCTAGGCATCATGGTAGCATTTAGCGGCACGATAAGACGCAGCAAAGTGCAAAGATTCCGCGATGCGTTGAGCGTTCCGTTCGTCGCGGATACATCTCACCCCGCACCCGCACCAGTTGACCCGCACGCACGCCGCGCGAGCCGTGCGTTTCGAACGCGTCCTTACGTATGGGCGCGCATCCGTCTGACGAACGTGATATGGCGAATTGGCGATAGGCGATTACACATTGAAGATTGATCACTTATGGATACGTATTACGTAAGGTCATGCTCGACACGGGCGCGGTACATACTCGAGGACGAGCAAGCAACGAAGGCTCTCTTAGCGGTACATTGATATGCGGTACAATCATGCAGAGACTTTCACAGTGTTCACTCCATCTTCACGCCGAGGTGTCGGGCCCGCCGCTGCCTCGCCCTTCGCGACCTCGCCCGTGGCGAGGGGCTCTCGGCTCTCGACGGTCGTCCTCTCGAAACTCTTCTCCTTGGTCTCTTCTTTGGTGAGTACCATGCTCGCCATGCGCTCCTGCTCTGCATCGTCCAAGGCGCCCTTGCTGACGGTACTGTTCCGGGCCACGAGCTCGTAATCGAGGGAGTAATCGACTTCCTCGTCCGTGCCACACGAGAGGCTGCTCTTGTTGAGAGCGCGGATGCGCTGGATCGCCGACCTGAGCTCGCTCTTCGAAACGGCGACGTTGCCATCTTTGGCATTGTGCGCGGGGAGCGCCGTATCGAGCGGATCGGCGCCGCCCCTAGTTAGGAAGGCATCCCGGCGCAGATGCCTAATTTGGGAGCGCTGTTGGGGCGACTTTTCGAGCAGACCTCGCACGAGGGCGAGCAGCTCCGTCGACGGCGTCGGCGTCTTGGGCGGGAAGACCACCGGGTTCTCGGCGATCGATTTGAGCAGGTCGGGCGGGTTGGAGGCCGTGTAGGGGGTCACCCAATAAATCCACATGAAGATGGACACCCCCATGGCCCACAGGTCCGCCGCGCGCCCAGAGTAGCCTGCCCCTTTGAGGGATCGGCACATTTCGGGCGCGAAGAACATCAGCGAGCCCGACGTCGCGTCGAAAAAGTCGCCGCCGAGTGACGTGGCGCGGAAGAAGCCCGAGATCCCAAAATCGGCCAGTTTGGCCTGCTTCGTGCTCGGCTCCCACAGGAAATTCTCCGGCTTGATGTCGCGATGGCACACGCCACTCAGATGCAGGTGCTCGAGCCCGAGGACCAGCCCGCGCACCCAACCACGCAGCTCGGGCTCGGGCACCACTCGCTTCTGCGCCACGCAGCGGCAACGAGCAGCGATAGTCAGCGGCCTCTAGAGGCAATCCGAGGCGATGGCAACGAGCAGCGATAGTCAGCGGCCTCTAGGGGCAATCCGATGCAAGTCTTAGGTCAGTCCATATAAGGCAAGTCCATATGTACGCACCTGCGTGATCGAAACCAACAGGTCGCCTCCCGTGACGAACTCCATGCACATAAACAGCAGGTCTTGATCCGGGTCGTCGATCACCTCGAACAGGCGCACGATGTTCGGGTGGCGCAGATGCTTCATGACCGCAATCTCGCCGAGCACCGAGTCGTACGCAGAGCCGTTACGCCCGACGCGCTTGCGCTTGAGGATGGAGCGCGAGAGGCACTTGATGGCCACCTGGTACGGTCAGGCTCAGGGTCGCTCAGGGGCACTCAAGCGGCACTCAGCAGCACCAGCGGCGAATCGAGATCCTCACCTGGGGTGGCTTCTCGCTCAGTCCCATAAATGAAGACAGCGTCTCGGCCGTAGTCTCGGCCCATGTACCCTCCGGCGCCGGATCGTACTCCGCCAGGTACACCTGCCCATACGCACCCTTGCCGAGCATCTTGACGAAGGCGTAGTCGTTGACGCGCTCTAGCCGGTTGGACGCCGTCCGCTTGAGCTTCGCCGTGCTCGACATCTTCAGCTCGCGCTCCATGGCGAACTGGTCGCGTCGCTGGTCGGCGAGCCGGCGAGTCTGCTTTCCGCGGAAATGGGCTTGCACCTTGATGGCGCTCCTGTTCTGCTCGTCGAGCTCCTTGCCCGACTGTGCAGTCGCCGTCGCCGCTTTGCTCTTGGATGTTGAACTCTTGGCTGCCGCTGCCTCCACCATCACGCGCCGCTTTGGGCTCGACGCACCGCAGCCCATGGCTGCTTCAACGGACTTGCTGGGTGCTCGGAGCCAGCGCTTGGTGGGCTACTTGAGACGAGCCAAGGGCGGCACGAAGGAGTGCGACTTGGTTGGTACAAACCGTCCGTCTTTCATGGAAGGACCGTTTGCTGGCCACTTCACATTCACAGTCACACACCAACGGTCACGTACAATTGTACACCACAAGGTCTCAAGGTCTCAAGGTGTGCTTAGCCCCGCAAACGCCGCACAAGGCTCTTTCGTGGTTCACAGTCACTGAAATGTTCCATGTAATCTCGATGATTCCCTGTAATAGTAATAAATCGCTACAGTTCAGTTCAGTTTCAATCAGTTCAGTTCAGGTTGTCTGTTGTTTATGTAGTAACTGAACTGAACTATATCGCTACAGGCCACAATTTGACAGGCCAATCGGTGACGGCATTTGACGGCATCCGAATGTGGGACAGTTCCCGGCCTAATCCAAGCCTGAAACCGGCCTAATCCCGGCCGACATTGCCTGCGCTTGCTGCTCCTTCCCCGGCCGACAAAGGTCTTTTGTTCCAAATCGGCAAAGTTCCAATTCGGTATGCACGTTTTCCGGCGGGCGGACTTAGGGCGGACTTGGAACTGGGGCCCCGCCGTCACGTCCCACATGGATCCCATGCACATCTCTGAGCCCGCGTCGAGCCTCGCGACTTTCGAGCTTCCTGCGTTCACGGACCGCAACGGCAAGAAGCACAACGCTCGATACTGCTACACGAGTGTAAGCGCGAAGAACGGCGCGGCCCGGGTCCGGTGGGTTCATGCGGGTTCCAGTGGGCAGCGCCGTACGAGGCTGCTGAGCACGAACCCGCTCCTCGAGGAGGCGCCGCTGTCGTACCTCCAGCATTTGGAGGTCTGCGAGCCCAAGCACTACGCCGAGCTCTTGCATGCGACTTTCGGCACCGCGCCCACCGGCACGATGCAGAAGGTGTTCAGTGCGCTTCTCGCTGAGCACCTCAGCTGCGCAGACAAGCGCAAGCTGGTGCTCGCGCTGCCGCTCGCCGACGTCACGAGCGCGCAGGCACAGGTGCTCAACCGCTCTGGCGGCGCGCCCGTCGCCCTGAACAAGCCGCTGGCGCGGATGCAGCGCGTCTTTGCCTCGCCCCAGGCCCTGCTCTCGTCGCCGCGCTCCTCGGCGGGCTCCACGCCATCCTCGTTGACTCGCATCGTCGTCGACACTGTGTGGACGGGCGGCGCGGCGGCCGTTGAGGCTGTCAGAGGCCTGACGTCGGTGATCAAGTCCTTGCAAAAGGATATGCGCTCGGCCGCCAAGGCGAGCGAGGCTCGCGACGTCGAGGCCGCGGCCTTGGCTCGAAACACGAGAGGCGAGCTCTTGGGTGAGTTCGACTCGGTGCGCGAGACCATCGTTTCCGAGGCACGTGCGATCAAGGATGAGGTTGTCGATGCGGCAGCCCTCATCACAGATCAGCTCGAGGAAGCTGCCGCTGCGGCCAGGATCGAGGCCAGGGAGGCCCAAGCTCGCGCCGCGGAGGCCAGGGCCGAGGCCGAGGCGCGCGCTGCGGAGGCCAGGGCCGAGGCCGAGGCGCAAGCTAATTATCGCAAGGAGCAACGCGCGGCGCAGCTCGCGGAGAAGAAGGCGCGCCTGGACGCCGAAGCGCGCGCACGGGACGCCAACCGAACCATCGCCGGTGTGCTCGTCGACATAAAGCAGGACACAGTCAGTACCAAGGACATCACCCGCGCGGCCGCCGTGCAGGTGATGGAGGCGGCAGCCAAGATGTCCGAGGCAGCTGGGGTGGTGGCTGGCGTGGCTGAGGACCTCACGGATGCTACCGAGCAGGCGATTGACGCGGCAGCCGCGATGTCGGCGGCATCCAAAGTGGTGGTTCGCGCGGGTAATGCCGTCAAGGATGCTGCCGAACAGATGGTGTTCTCGATCGACGAGATGACGATCTCGATCGACGACATCAAGTCGGGTGAATGGCTCGCCAAGGTCATCAATCCCCTCATTGCAGGTAAGCACATGGTAGACGAGGAGATGCTCCAGGAGGCGCTCGCCAAGAAGAAAGCCAAGGCGGCATCGTCGTGTGCGCCCGTCGTCCCGGCAGGAGTGTGCAAGTCCTCGCGGACCGCCGCCACTTCGGCACGCGGCAAGGCTCCGGCAGCCTCGGTCGCACCCTCGACCCGTTCGACCAGGGCGAGCGTGTCAAAGCCTGCGCCGCCGCCCGCTGTCAAGGGCGGCAAGACGGCCAAGGGTGGCAAGGCGGCCGCAGGCACGATGGCCAACAAGGTCGGCGAGGATCTCGCCCCCTCGGAGGACTGGCTCAAGCGCGTCCAGGCGGCGGGCGAGACCATCCGGATGGTCATCAACAGCGCCGTGACGAACGACAAGCTCGAGGAGACGCTCGAGGCGCTCGGCGAGGGCATCGTGAAGGCGATCTCTGCGCTTGAGTGCCAGGTCGTGTTCGCCATCCTAGAGTCCCTCGAGTATGTCTTCGATCAGCTGGGCCCGGCCGTGGGGCCTCTGCTGCTGTGCGGTGCCGCGGCTAAGGACGGCACGGTACTAGATGCGCTGCTCAAGGCCGCCGCCAACCCGAAGTCCGCCCTTGTGCGCGAGGCCGCGCAGGCTACTGCCGTGCGCCTCATCAAGATTGCGCCGTCCGAGGACGTGCTCAAAGTTGTGCTTCGCGTCGGGCGCAACGAGGCGAGCGCTGCCAAGACGTGCGTGTGTGCGGCGGAGCTCCTCAGCCTCCTTGTCACGCACCTGCCCAAGCTACCCGCCAAGCTGAGCAATGGTGTGGAACTATGCCTCATCAAGCTCCTCCAAGCGCCTCAAGAGGACGTGCGCGAGGTGGGCGCCAACGCGCTCATGTGCTTTTATGCGGTTGGCTGCAGCAGCGAAGCGCTCGCCATCATCGACAAGGTGACGGTGGACAATATGCCCCTGCGCAACAAGCTCTTCAAGCAGCTGGGGACTGACGCAGCATGAATGTGTGGATATGAGGAGCTAAATGGTCGCCCGCCTCCTCGCGGCGCACCTCGGGCAATGCCGGTCATCCCATCGACTCAGTATCCACTGACCAAGGTGCGCGCGCGGTTGCGGCGGCGGCTGATGTGCGCGGCGAAACACCTACGAACAGTGATAACAGAACTTTTACCTCAGAGCGGCGGGGTCCGGTAGCAAAGAGGCGACCAGGACTACATACGTGTGTGAGTCTCATTCGCATCTGCCGTGTGTGAGCAGTCGAGATGTGTGGGACACGTGTGCGTCAGGGAGGGTGTGCGCGGTCTGTCTGCGGCGCGGTGCTATGCGCCACGGTGTCCCTGAGCGTGAGCCTGAGTGCCTGACCCCCGCCCTTCGCTCTTGCCAGTGTGAGCTGTGTGAGCTGTGTGGGCCCGCGCTGGGTGACTGTGGCTGTGTGGGCGTGGAGAGAGTCGAGGAGAGAGGAAACTATGCAGCGCATTTTTTACGTCACGACCGTTCAATCAGCAGTGTCAGGCTGCTGATGACACACACGTGCCGCAACCCGCTGTCCGTCAATCAAATTCGCCCCTCGCGAAGAATTTGAGCCATTCGGATAAAGCTTCGTCCGCGAGCTCGCTAGGTGCGGCTGGGGCTACCAACTGCTCGGCGCCGCACTGCGAGGCGAGCCACCAGAGTTCCATGCCGTCGCTGATCTCGTCGTTGCCAGGGCCCACACCCGAAAGTTCCCACACGCGCGGCCAGAGGGCAGAGAGCGCCGTGCCGGGCGGCACCACCCGCATCTCGCTCGCGCTCAGCATGGCCGCGAGCTCCGATCTCGTGAACTGCTCACCACGGCGCGCACGAGAGGCCATCAGGGAGGCCATCAGGGAGGCCATCAGAGGGGCCATCAGAGGGGCCCTTCAGAGGGGCATTCAGAGAGGCCACCAGAGAGGCCATCAGAGGCTATCATCACCTGCACCACACCGCGAACGAGCACGAGGTCGGCAGGCTTGATCTGCGGCTCCTGACTGCTGCTGGCTAAGCTGCTGGCTGATTGCATGCTGCTAGCCGGCTGCAGCTTCGCAGTGACGTCACTCGGACTCATCAGGAAGACGCCCGAGGTGCCCAACTGCACGCCGCCCAATTCGGCGCGATGGTGCAGCCACACCTGATGAGGGAAGCCATTAAACACCATCAGACGCAATCTCAGACGCAATCTCAGACGCAATCTCAGACGCAATCTCAGACGCAATCTCAGACGCTCCTTCAGTGCCACTCCCGCCGCCCAAGACGGCGCCAGGTTCCGGCCGGTAGCAGCAACTGGGTACGAAGCTCATCAGAGAGGTCATCAGAGAGGTCATCAGAGAGGTCATCAGAGAGGTCATCAGAGAGGTCATCAGAGAGGTCATCAGAGAGGTCATCAGAGAGGTAATCAGAGAGGTAATCAGAGAGGCACCTGGGTACGAAGCTCGCGGTTGCCGCAATAGAGTGCGCGGCGCTCGGGTTTGCCTGGTAGCTGAAAGCGCATCACGTTCACAGTCGGCCTGTTGAGCACACAGGCACTGACCACGCCGCGCGCGCCCTCATCCGCCTATGCAAAGGGGGCGATCAGTGGTGATCAGAGGCGATCAGTGCAGTGGCAATATCAGGGGCAATCGGTAAGCTCATTATGAAAGGCAATCATGAGAGCCCAGCAGAGCCCATCAAGCGCGGTACCTGCAGCACGAGCAGGATCGCCTTGTGCAGGAATTGGTCCTCAAGCAAGACACGGTCCGCCGGCCGGCCTGTGACGGGCGACACCGTCGAGAGCAGCACCGTACCCACCCGAATCGTCGCGCCCATCTCGGCGCCTTGCTGGGCGCCTTGCTGGGCGCTCATCTCGGCGCTCGGCTCGGCCGCGCCCTCCGTGTCGGCGGTTGGCGTCGCGCTGCCTTGGGCGTTCTCAGCGCGACGCTCGAGCACGGCGCGGTAGTACTCCGCTGCACTCGTAGTAGCCGGCGCTCGGAGCGTCGTCTTGGGCAGCAGATGGGCGCGCACCCATTCGGTGAGCATCCGGTCGGCGAGGCTGCCTGCGCTCTGGCGCACCTGATGACGGAAGCAATTAGGAAGCAATTAGGAAGCAATTAGGCTCAGTGATGCTCAGAGGCGCTCAGAAGTCATCCGAGGCGCTCCGCATGCATCAGAGGCCATCAGTCGCGTACATCCTCTTCGCGCCCTATGCTCTTCATTAAGCTGGCCCAGGTCCCAATCCCCGTAATGGAGCCCACATTCGGCTCGTTGACCATCGAGACCTCTCCAGGCGGCGGGAGCTCGCGTGCTTCGCGGAGCATCTCCTTGAGCAGCGTCCCGCTGTCTGCCGCAGCGAGGTACCAGCTCCCACGCTGCTCCAGCTCCATCTGCAGCTGGCCAGGCGCCCAACCGCTGTAACCAACACACACCCAAAAGTCCGACCGCTTGGCCACCCCTGCCATCACAAGGGCCTTGGCGCTGTCGAGGCTGCAGTACGAGACGCCCTTGATCACGCGCGTAGAGACCTGATCAAGGGCGTAGAGTACAATCAATCAATAGAGTACAATAGAGTACAATCAGGTCTCTACAATGTACAATAGAGTACAATCAGGTCTCTACAATCAATTGATTGATCACGCGCGTAGAGACCTGATCAATCGCAGGACGGCGGCCATCAGTCGCCATCAGTCGCCATCCACGCTCATCAGTCGCAATCCACGCTCATCAGTGGCAATCCTCACCTGATCCACCAGGAAGCCTTCAAGCGCGTGCAGCGCGTTGATCTCGAGCTGTCCGCGCGCCTTGTCGGCGCCTAGAAAGATGCCGCCCTCGGCCACTTGGCCGTGCCCGCACCACAGGCGCCAGCCGTCCTGCTCGATCGCCGAGGGACGATTGAGGATGATGCCTTTGGTGAACGTCTCATCGTGCTGAAGAAGGAGCATGACCGACTTGTGGAAGAACTGCTGACGGAGCGCGAAGCCGAAGACCTGCTTCGTGCCGCCCATGAGGATCGAGCCCTGCTCGATGAGGGGCGTTTCGTAAGCGTAGCTGCCGGCGTAGCTGCCGTTGCTCGCCGCTGGCGTGCCGGATTCTTGTTCCTGGGCGACCAGTCGCGCGCGCATCTCACGCCAGTCGAGCTCCTCCTCGTTCATCGCGACGGATGCACGTCGTGAGAATATGACCGGAAGTGGCCGTGAGCTGATGGCCGGACGTGAGCTGATGGCGTGCGCCACCGCTGTGCACGTCATGAAAAAGAGCATCTTCGCTAGCAGGTCCTACAGCGAATCTTTTCAGGTTATCGCGGCGTCGCGTTCACACAGGTTTGGATTCAGTGGCTGTGAATGAGGGCGAGGGTCTTTTCTCCTCCATTACCAGGATTATCCGAGAATCTAACCGATCGTCTTCATCACGCGCCACGCTTGCTTCTTGGCCACACGGGCCGGGCATCGCTGAGCGCCGAGGCCCTGCCCAAGGCAGCTCTCACGCGCGAGCGCAACCGCCTCACCCCCCAGCCCCACCTCACCTACTTCAGTCCCCCCGAGACCTCGAGAAACTTCACACCGCACCCACACACCACCATGACTCAGACACGAGACGACAAACATGCCCTCCCTAATGGTGCTCACTTGTGGGCGGCGAACCACTTGCGGTTCCAGTAGATCCAGTAGGCAAAGATGAAAAACATGACGAAGTCGTCGAGGTCGAGAAGGATCCAGTAGTCGACAACGATATTGTACCCGCACATGCTGCACCACCTCGAAGCAACGGTCGCGGCGACGTCGGCGACCTCCGCCGCCGCGTCGCATGGCGCATCCGCGCTTGCGACACACGCCGCCATTGAGGGATCGACGGTGCCCGCATCGGTGTTGGAGGTGGGCTCGGTGGCGCACAACTTAGAGCACCGGGAGGCGTAGAGGAAGAAGGATATGTTGTGCGCGATGACGACGTATACTAAGTAGTGGCACGCGTCATGATACATGCTGAGCGCCGTCGAGTAGGGCAGCGCGGGCAGCGAGTCCGAGGACGTGTAGTTGATGCTGGTAAGCGTGAGAACGACGGTCAGAAGGAGCGAAAGCCGATTGCCGATTTCAACCGGCGGGATGAACGTCGACACGCACGCGAGCGCGGCGAAGACGCCCGGACGCAAAATGAAGTTGGTCACGTAATACTGCGGAAATCGACTGATGCGCATGCGCATCGTAAGAGCCGACTGCTCGCTCGTAGTATTCTCGTTCTCCGAGAGCTCCTCAGAGATGACATTCCACTCGAAGAGGCGTTTCTTGACGTCTGGCTTTACCTCGAGGATGCCCTCCTTGATGCGCTCCGACTCCACACGCATGTAGGGGTCGCAATCAAGCTCGTACATCTTGTCCTTGTGCTTCTTGGGAAGGAAGAGTTCGACTCTCAGCTCGTGCGAGTCGTAGGGGAACCCTTCGAAGTTGAAGTCGAGCTGCACGTCCGTCTCGATCAGGCCCGTCAGGACGGCGACGGTGCGATCGCGATCGCGATCATTGGGCTGCAGAGGCGGGAACCAGATCTCCTCCACTTCGTAATCGTCGTCGTAGACGCTTGTGGCGTCGGACACCCGGAAGAACTCCCGCTTGCCCTTGAATTCAAGATTGCCGTTTTGGACGCCCAAGGTCGGGAGCGCTTCGAGCCGCTCGAGCTCTTTCCACGCTTCCTCTTCCGAGTTGACCCGTTTGCCTTGTTCTGGCAGGAACTGCAGGGCCTCGTTGCGCGGCCGAAAGATGAGGTGGACGCGAAACACTATCTTCGCCCGCATATTCTTGCAATCGATCTTGTTGACGGCGTGCAGCCGGCAGGCGACGTAGCACGGCTCCCGCTGACGTTCCATCATATCCCTTAAAAGCTCGTTCGGGGGTGCGCGGCGCCTCCGGTTTTTAACGACTCGTTGCTCTTGTTGGCGCACGGGCGAGCGTGCAGGCCTCGGCAAGGGCGAGCGTGAAGAGCTGCGAGGCATTAGACACGCTCCTCGACTCGTTGTTGGGGCACAGGCGAGGGTGAGGAGCGCGCGCTGGCGCGCGACGGCATAGCTCGCAATTGCGAGTGTACAGTAGCGCTCGCATTTGCGATGACCGCCTACTGTAGTTTGCACATGTTATATAAAAATGTAATGTGTGTCCCGGCTCCCCCCGGTGTCTTTTTACCGGTATGGTAGTGCAGGCACCCATTCCTTGGCCCATCCGGGGCCCTGTGTGTGAGAGAGCGGTCGTGGCGTTCAATTGAAGTCAAACGATACAAATAACAGATTGGCGCGGCGCGCTTGCTTCCTACCCGTAGCTTGAGCTTGCTTGGCGCGCGGGGGCTCCGCAAGTTTCGCCCGGCCGGTCCTGCTGTGCTCCAGTGTGCTCGGCCCACGTTCGCACGGCCTGGTCTGACTCGTGACTGAATGACTGGTGACCTTGACAATGGAACGCTCGACGTCTCGCTTGTGCACCGGACACGTCGCAGCAATTGGTTCGTCTACGTGGCCTTTCTCTTTCCGGCGCTAGCGGGCTTCCTTTTCGGCTACGACATCGGCGGAGCGTCCGGAGCAGTCCGCAGCCTGGACGTGAAGAGCAATGCGACGAGTGGCATTCCGCTGCACGACATCGAAAACGCGCTCTACACCTCAGCCTCGCTCATGGGCGCGACGCTCGGCTCCATCCTCGTCTTTTGGATAGGTGAGCCTCTCGGCCGCCGGCGCGAGCTCATGTGTGGCTCACTGCTGTACGCCGTGGGCGCGCTCGTGTCCGGCCTCGGGCCCGGCAGCGCCGCGACGGTCGTGACCGGCCGCGCGGTGTACGGTCTTGGGATTGCCTTCTCGATGCACTCGGCGCCCGTGTACATCAGCGAGATGGCGCCCGCCGACAAGCGCGGTCTGCTCGTCTCGTTGAAAGAGGGCTTCATCGTGCTTGGCATTCTCATGGGGTTTGGGGCGACGGCGATCGCCGAGGACGTGCTGGACGAAGCGACGGTGTACCGCGCCATCTGGCTCCCGACCAGCGCGATTGCGTGCGTCATCTTCATCGGCATGTCGCTCATGCCGGAATCCGCTCGCTGGCTGCTGCTCCGTGGCGACCCCTCCGACGTGAGTCAGTCCCAAGCAACCATCCACGCTTACCCCTCGCCTACCATATTTGGAACGAGCGCCACCGGGAGCCACGGTCTCCAACGCTCGACACTCCTCGCTGAGGAGGCGACGGGGCGATCACCTTCGAGGACCGCAGCCGCGGCGGCGCTGCGCCGCTTCCGCCGCGGGGCTTCCGAGGCGGAGATCGAGGCCGAGATTGCCGAGATCGAGATGACACTCTCCGATGTGCGAGCCTCCTCCAGGGCGTCTCCCGTGCTTGCCCCCCTACAGTACTGGCTCTGAGAGCCACTGACCTGAGCCACTGATCGAGTTCACACTGATCGAGTTCACACTGATCGTGTTCACACTGATCGAGTTCACACTGATCGAGTTCACACTGATCGAGTTCACGCGATCGAAGGTGGTCGGCGCGTCCAAGAGCGGCTGGCACGAGGTGCTGCGCGCGCGCAAGGCGCTCCTCGCCGGCCTCGGACTGATCACCCTGCAGCAGCTGACTGGACAGCCGTCGGTCCTCTACTACCAAGAAGCCATCTTCGATGATGCGGGCTTCGACCACTTTGCAGCGTACGCCGCCGTCATCATCGGCAGCGCCAAGCTGGTCGCGACGCTCGTCACCGTCTTCTACGTGGACCGTTTCGGGCGGCGGCCGTTACTCTTCGCGGGGATCACCATGATGCTTGGCGCGCTGGCCGTGCTCAGCACGGCGTTCGCCTTGGGAGAGCCCTCGGGGACTGACGCGAAGCAGATCACCCTGCCCCCGGGCTGGCCGCCCGTCGTCGTGGCGGCCCTCGTGCTGTACGTGTGCGGCTACCAGGTGGGCTTCGGCCCGATTGGATGGCTCATCATCTCGGAGGTCTTCCCGCTCAGATCGCGCTCCCGCGCGCTCTCGCTCGCGGTGATCACGAACTTTGCATGCAATCTGGGCATGACCTTTGGACTGGTGCCGATGCAGGTCGCGCTCGACGATCTGGTGCCCGGCTACGGGCAGGCGATCCTGTTCGGCATCTACGGCGCCCTGTGCGTCTTCTCTCTCGGTTTCGTCTTCTGCTGCGTGCCCGAGACGAAAGGGAAGACGCTCGAAGAGATTGAGGAGATGTTCAACCGACGCTGAAGCAAAAAACTAAGGGGGGAGGCCAGACCTACTTGTGCCCCCCCCTAAAAAATCAGACCTTCATTACGGTTTGTCGTTTCCTGTGTTTACGCGGTCGGAGGTGCGTATACGCAGAAACTTGTGTATACGCGAGGGGGTACGTATACGCACCCGCTGTGTATACGTACTACCGCTCGCGTATACGCACCTACCTGCGTATATGCACCCGGGTGCGTGTACGCACCCGCTGCGTAAATGCACCCAGCGCTCGCGTATACACACCCACCCGCGTATACGCACCGGGTGCGTGTACGCAGGTAGGTGCGTATACGCACCCAGCGCTCGCGTAAACGCACTATTTCGCGTATACGCACCCGGGTGCGTAAACACACCTCTTGCATATACGCACCCAGCGTTCGCGTAAACGCGCTTTCTCGCGTATACACACCTGGGTGCGCATTCACGCACCCCCTGCGTTTACGCAGGGACGCGACGAACGTCATGCTTGTTCTCACGCGTTTGGTTGGAGTGTGATGTGTCGACGGCCTTCCTGAAACTCTTCAGTCAATGCAGATCCTAGCCGGCCGCGAGTCCCCCCGATGTTTTTGAGGGGCAAGGAACGCAAGTTTTGAAACGCTTTCTCGCGCCACGTGGATTGCGCCCCATTACGTTTGTGCGTCCCGATTCGAGCCCTGGCACAAAAGCGCGCAACCACATGCAACTACGTCGCGACGAGGCTGAGCCGAGGGTGACCACGGTGATCTGGGTCGGCGGCACCTCGGCTCTGGCGCGCACCTACTTCGACGAGGTTCACCCGACCGTCCGCGATCGCTTGCACATTGTGGTCGCCGCACCGGCGCTGCCGTCGTGGACTCTGCCCAAAGTTGGCGTGAGCTTCGTGGCACTCGACCTCCTTGACGTGAAGAGCGTCGACTCGTTTTTCTCGCGGCCGGAGCTACTCGACACATATCGCACGGGGCCGAGCGTCATGATCATCGGCGTGCGCCTTTCCCTCGTGTGGGCCGGCTCTCGCCAGAGCACGCTGGCGGCCCACCTGGGGCGCCTGATCTCGCGTGCAGCCGTTGCGGGCTGCCTGGGCGTGGTGCACATCTCGTCGGTGGCCGTCGCCGACCACGTGGTCTCGCAACACAATGTCAGCGAGTCCGCACCGCTCCCCGCCCTCGACGCCTATCATAGCGACTATGATCGCTTCAAGAGGCTGAGTGAGGTGATCGTAGATGACGAGTGTACGAAAGCCAACGAGAGGGCCGCGCTGAGCGGGGAGACGCGAATGATGGTGTGGACGCACCTTCGCATCTCGGGCATCTTCTCCAATGACCCCGCGTGCATCCAGTGCACGGCGGTGCGCAACCAGGCCTACATCTCAGCTTACTCGAGCACGTGCATCGATTTCAACTCCTCAGCCAACGTCTCCCACGCCATCACGCTTCTCGTCGAGCGGATCGTGAGAGTGGTCACGGCTCTTCCGGCCAGCGCGGACCCGAGCGTGCCCGTCGAGTGTGCAGCCAATCTGGATGGTCGTCGGGTGCAGCGTGTCTACTACTACACGCGCGCCACGACGGCGCCTGTGCCCTACGGCGCCCTCGTGGCCGACTACCGGTGATTACAATATGCTCTGCTGATGGCGCCTGATGGCGCCTGATGGCGTCTGATGACCTCTGATGACCTCTGATGGCCTCGGATGGCCTCTCTTATGACCTCGGATGGCCTCTCTTATGACCTCTGATGGCCTCTGAGTTCAGGTCTGCTCACGGCATCCAGTACGGCGTGTGGTTGCCCGAGATCCTCTACCTCGGCTTTGTGCGCTGCGTACAAGCTCTGTGCGCGCTCTGCCGCTGGCTCGCCCTCGCGCGGTCGGTGGCGTACCTCCTCGCAGTCTCAGTAAGTGCCTCTGATGATACCTCTGATGATGCCTCTGACTGCCTCTGATGACCTCTGATGACCTCTGATGACCTCTGATGACCCCTGATAGCCTCTGATGACCCCTGATAGCCTCTGATGACCTCTGATGACCGCTGATGACCGCTGATGACCTCTGATGTCCCCTGACTGCCTCTGATGGCCTCGGATTGCACACGTGGACAACTACAGGTCGCGGATCACACGTTCGACTGCTCACGCTTCCGCGAGGACTTCCCCGAGATGCAAGCACGCGAGGAGTCCATCCGCGAGTGCTTCGTGCGCATCCGACAACGGCAGGAGGAGGCGCTGGCGCTGTCGCGGGCGGATGCACTAAGCCGATCGGACACGGCCAAGTTGGGCTGACGTGCCCAAGTCGGCGCTGGCGCTGTCGCGGGCGGATGCACTAAGCCGATTGGACGCGGACCTCAAGTGACTGGATGCCACGGCCGTCTCCTTCGAGTTTCGTTAAGTGACTGGATGCCACGGCCGTCCCTTCGAGTTTCGTTAAGTGACTGGATGCCACGGCCGTCCCTTCGAGTTTCGTTAAGTGACTGGATGCCGCGGCCGTCCCTTCGAGTTTCGTTAAGTGACTGGATGCCACGGCCGGCGCGTCCCTTCGAGTTTCGTTCTTGAGCGTCGCCTCTCGGGTGCTGCTGTATACCGGTTCTACTCACTCCTCTCTATCGCGCAAAAGCACAACTGGGCACCCGAGCGACGACCGACGTCGCGCGGACTCCCGATGGCGGACTCGTGCGCGCCCGGCCACGCTCGTCCCCGATGACCCGACCGATCCTCGATCATCGCTGTGGTGCGTTTTGCCGCCAGGCGACTGTGTCACACTTAACTAACACTTAACGTAATTAGATACTACGCACTAGGTATCGAAGGCCCGCGAAGGAGACACCGTTAGTCTGGCACTCATCGAGATGCGGCGCGCACACGGAGGGACGCACGGCTGTGTGTCGCACGAGGCTCCCGTTGATGGCCGCCGCAGTAGTGCGCCAGGAAGCTGTGCACGTGCGTCCTGGCCAGGACCGAATGGTGGATGTAATCGTCATACAGGGAGCAGCGCTCTAGGTTCCAAGCCCATGTGTCGACGATGTGCAAGTCGTGATTGCATGCAAGTGGCGTGTCTGCAGAAGTGCATAGGGCTCCCAGTAGGAGCTTGTTCGACTCGAGAAGCTGCGCATTCTTCGAAGCCGTCTCGTTGCACTTCCCGTACGCTGGCCTCGCTGAGTTTTCGTTGCACTTTTCTGGGCAAAGTGGCGTGCTGGTGCGCCAGTACAGGGTCGGTGTCGGCTGCTGCTCGGTACGGAGGCCCTTGAGCATCCGGGCAAGAGCAGGAGCTTCGCGCTCCTGGGTTGACAACCAGGTCGGAGCACGAGCCGGGTCGAGGATATCATCTGAGCCCGCTTGCAGGACAGCGACGTGGGGCGAGAGCGTGCTCCAATCTCGTTGCATCGCAGATGCATTCACGCGCCGTTCAAAGCCAAAGGTGATGGAAGTGTTCTTCCCGCTACGGAAGCGGCATGCGAGCATGTCATCTGGTCGGCCGAACGTTCCCTTGCCGCAAATACGCTTCTCTGTCTCGCGATCGGCAGCGGGACGGGTTTTCATCAAGCAAGCCGCGCCTGCCAAGCCATCATGGTCTTTGTGCACCCATGAATGTTCACCACAGTATGGGCTCAGCTGAACGAGGGTGCGATTGTCGAGAAGGTCTGCCAGAACAAATGCCCAATGGCGCGCAACAGAGTTCCCTCCGATGAAGACCCTCTGCCCTGCCAGACACTCGACAATCGCCGAATTTGTTATCGGTGGGGCTCCCAAATCGACAAATGTGGGCGCACCACGTTGCATGAGAAATGATCTGTTCTGCTGTTTCAAGACATCACACTTGACTTCGAGTCTTGACGAAAGCTGAGCTGTTCAACACGACGCGCTTGTTAGCACACCGGGTGCAGAAAGTTGGCGCCCCAGAACGGTTCAAAAACACCGGGGGAGCCGGGACACCAAGCTCGCAATACGCGGGCGAAGGGGCGATTCTGCATTCTCCGCCCCTGAGCCCTGTTCTCCGCTTCACATCGACTCACGCGGATCACCGCACAGCGAACCTCACAGCCCGATGCCCACAACCCACCCGACCCACCAACGCACACGCAGGTGGCAGGACCACGCCACGACCCCGGAGCCGACTGAACCCGCGGCCGAAGAAGAGGCCGCCCGCTGTGAACCCGACCCTGTTTTACCGTCCCCGTGGCCGTTTGTATGTCCCCTGTCCGCGCGTGCAATTCGATTGCACACGAATGCACAAAATTTGCATTTTTGCTCATGCGGGCAAAATTTTTGCACTCGTTCAATCCGCGGGCCCATGTCGAGCCGCACGACTTTTGACATTCCAGCTTTCGACCTCGACGGGAAGAAGCACAATGCGCGACTTGCCTACACGATCGCGAAGCACGGCGTGGTCAGGTGGGCCCATACACACGGCAATGCGCAGCGCCAAGAGTTGCTCGCCCGAGCCAATCCGTTCCTAGAGGAGGCGCCGGTGTCGTACCTCCGATGGCTGGAGGACAACGAGCGCGAGTACTTCAAAAAGATTTTGTGCGCTAGCTTTGGCAACGGCAAGATGCAAACAGTGTTCAGGGCGCATCTTACTGAGCACCTTGCAGACAAGCGCGAGCTGGTGCAACCCGCTGTGCCGCCCAACATCTTCGACGA